>JAASGD010000904.1:0-15024 GCA_023334115.1 Globisporangium megalacanthum | reverse complement strand
CTCGCCATCTTTCAGGCGTACGGCGGCGCTCAACTAGCAATTTAGCAGAACACAGAGCGGCGCCTCCAGCCAGCACTCGACCAGAGCCACGTGGAGAGCTCGCGCGCGCTGATGGCTCTCGTTGATGAGCGCGCAGTAGGTACAAAGCGCGAGATCGAAGATGGTGTTTCGAGAGCGCTTGAGACTGTGGGCGTCAACACCCTCGCCAAGGTTCAAGAAGCGGCGGTCGCAAGTCTAAAGGACTTCGGGAGAGAGACTCACGACAAGCTCGACGCAAGCGTCAAGTCGGCATGGACGAAGGCTCGGGCTGAGGCAGCCGAAGACCTCCAGAGTAAGCTGTCCGCTTTTTGAAAGAGGCGGAGCAGCACATCAACACTGTGCTGTCGCGAATCGACACTGCAAAGACCGACAACGAGCGTGCTACAGTCGACACAACCCAGTTGATGATGAGCAGCCTCGAGGACCAAGTCGAGAGCAAACTTCAAGTCGCCATCGAAGGCGTGCTGAAGCAGCACATGTAGGTAGCAGTCAGCGACACGTAGTCGCACCTCCAGAGGCACTTCCGACACCTTCTGGAAGGCTACGTCAAGAGCGCTTTGGCGGACGCGCAGGCAACCGCAGTCAACGCGGCCGAAGCGACAGCGATCAAGTCTGCCACTAGTCCGATGCGTGCTACTGAAGCTCGCCTGCAGACGAGTCTCAACCAGAAGCTGGCGGCGATCGCGAACGATGCGTCTGTCGAGATTTCTGGTGGGGCCGTCGAAGTGTCGAGCGCGATCGTCGCAATGCGAGAACACGTCGACAGCGCCGTTTTGGCGACCGTGGAGAGGAACTTTGGGCATCTCGAGCGGCAGATGCAGGTCACGATGAAGGATGCGCTGGAGAACCACCTCACCAAAGCGCTTCTCATGGCAGAAAACACTGCCGACGAGTGTGCTCAGCGCCGTGCCACGTCGACAGACATGAAGAACTGGCAGCTTGAGGATCGAGTGTCGTCGATGGCGATTGTCGCGCCTGGCGCGACGCCTGCAGCAGACGTCAAGATGGAGCCACAGCCACAGCTCTCCGTCGTGATGCCGACCGACAGCGGTGGTGCTGTGGATGAGCAAGCTCGAGCTGTCGCCGGTGTTTCCGTTCATGCAGGTCTTACTTCACCGTTGCCATCGCGTGAGCAAGTTGGTGATGAAACAGTGCAGAGCGAGGCGAAACTGCCAGCAGTAGAACCGCCGCTCGGGGCTGCGGTCAACACAGGCGTTGAGCAAGGCGAACCCAGCGAGAAGTGGCTGCTCCAGACAATGTTCGCGAAGATGTTCTCCAAGCAGTCCAAGACAGCTGACCCACCCGAGCCTTCCTCCGAGTCGAACGCCGCCGTCGAAGTCGCCTTGGAGAAGACGCTCGGTATGATCGCTCGGCTGGTGACACAGCAACAAGATGAAGAAGACGCTGCGAAGAAGATCGCTGCCGATCTTGAGCGCATGTGCAACCGCCAGCGCGAGGAAGACGTACAGGCGCTGCGCACAGCGGCCGACAAACTACCTGCTGATCTGCAGCGCATTCGAGAGGAGATCCAGAGACAGCTCGGGGAGGAGTGAGTGTTACAGGATGAGGAAGCTTTCGTCGCGCCAGCGTGTTGCTACTCATTTCGTGTTCCGATCGCTTGATCGCTAATCAACAGCACGCTTACATTGCCAACATCTGGAGACTTTCATTTGTTCACAATTGCTTCAACTAGACACTGGGTGAGAGCGCTAGATCAGCGCGACTGGGTCGCACGCTATACATGTGTGCATGGGGTGCCGGACCTGTGGGTGCGCACCGACACAGACTACTCTTTCATCTCCTCGTCCAAGCTCGCTGAGAAGATGCTCTCGAGCTGGATCGCCATCTCGTCGTCGATCTCTTGCATCGCTCCAACGAGGATGTGGGAGGGGATTTAGAGAGACGAGTTATCTTCCGAGATCTTCTCGCACTGACCAAGATCGGGGTACTCGCGGTTACAGGCGATAAACGCCGCCATGTCGACCTTGCTGGCTGCAAGGCTGGTCCGTTGCGGCGTCACCATACGCCCACACCAGCCGAAGTCGCGTTCGATCTGTGCCGACGACATCGGCACCGCAAACACGATCTTGGCCACGATGGGGAGGAACTTGTAGTTCGCGGAGACGAATTGCTCCTGCCAGAAGGCAAGCGCGGATGGCGGGTCTGCAAAGGAATCTGACAGGTAGCGCGCAAACTCCTCTTCTACACGAACCTCGATCGTGTCAACAGGGGTCACCGGCGTCGTGTTGGTAGTGTGGTTGAAGAACGAAAGCAAGTCGCCTGGGAACGAGGACTCGACGTCGTCAGCAGTGTCCTGTGCCGTAGCCGGCGCTGATGTACTTGAGCTTCGCGCCATCTGGAGCATGAGCTTCTTCACTTTATCGTGAATCTTGTATTTGATTGTGTCCGCGATCTGAACGCACTTCGCGGGGTTGACGCCGCGCTGCGCGTTACAGAACTTGACGGTGTGAAGCAGTGTCCGTCGCAGGTCCTTGAACTCAGGCTGTAGGAACAGCTTAATCTCAAAGAAAAACGACGACGAGAGGCGCGATGAGGCGTCAGTGTACCTGTTGAAGAATCTGGAGTCGAGCGCTTCAGCGAGCTGGATCCGTGTGTTGGTGACCAGTGGCTTCAAGAGGGCTGGGCTGGCAGCTTGGTCGGTGTCGTTACTAGCTTTGTAGTGCGCCAACGGAAGATTCTTGCTCAGTGTCGTCATGCGGAGATGGAACAGCGTGAGCAGCGTTCGCACTTGTGTCGGTCTCTCTCCCTGGCTCAACTTGTTCAGCTCGGTAACAGGATTCAACAGAGACATCAGCTGGATGAGCTCCGTTTGTCGATCGGCGAGAGGGAAGGGGCGGTAAGGCGACGTCCCAATCGTGGACGTCGTGCGGGCTCGGAATCACTCCTCGAGCGGCGACCACTTGTCGAGGATGCGCTCGACGCCTCGGGTGAGACCGAGGAATCGGTGCGATCTGAAGTCGAGTAGCTGCACGGACTGGCTCGGACGCTGGCGGTTCTCCATGTCGCAAAGCGCCTCGAAGAGGCTGCCCATGACCTTCACATCTTTGACGAGGCGAACAGTAACGCGGATATCGTTCACAAGCTCGGTCATGTCAGGGTTGTGTGAAGTGCGGCGAGGCTCGATCCCGAACGTGTGCTTCGTGGCGGCATTCGGCATGTGGGCGACACACCACTCCCACTCAAGGTTGAAGCCGCTCCGCATCATCCACTTGACGTCGCTGCCGCCGTCGCTTACTGCTGCGTACAGGTCTGCCGGCCCGAGCCCAAAGTTGTCCAAAATCTCTGTCAACCACCTCTTGAACGGCCGCCGAATCCCCTCTCCACGCTCGCCGTAGTCGGGGTTGAAGCGGCGGACCCCGAGCAGGATGGACTTCTGCTTCCACGCATCGTCAACAAAGAACACTCGGACTCCGAGGTACGAGCTACCTTGCGTCGGGCAAGTCCAAAAGTCTGCAACAAGTGTGAGGCACTGCACACTGCTTGTCCTGCTTCGGTGGATGTGCCGCGCCGCCTCCGCCTTCGTAGACGCGTACATCTCAATGATGGACTGTGTCACGTTCTTCTTGTTCAGCGCCGCTCGGAACCGCTCTTGCACGAACATGTCGTTGATGACAATGGAATCGTCGTACTCGCCAAAGACAAACGGCAGATTGTTGAACACGATTCGTCGCGTCTCGACGAGGAGGCGCTGCCGACCTGGATCCTTCGAGAACAATGGCGACGCGGACAGAAGTTCAATCTCCTCGTCTCAGGTACGCTTGTTGTCCACCTCCATCTCGGTCTTGTCGGACACGACCCCGTGGGCGTCCTTCAAGTGGAGTGTTGCGTTGGTGGTCTTGTTCCCGTAGAAAGCGTAGAAAGCTTGCGAGTCGCGGCACGCTTGACTTCCAAGGCAGATCCAGCCCATTTGCTCATTCGGGGGCTGGTTGCTGCTATTCCTTCCCACGTAGTTCTTGTCCAGCACTCGGACTCCCCACTTGAAAAGCACTGACCACTCTCGAGGTTGCTGCGGTCGAAGCTCAAGCAGCGAGTCTTCGTCTAGGCAAAAGTTTTTCACAGCGTCCTCAACAGCCGCAGGAACGCGTGCCATCGTGTCTGTGACAAGACATCCCGCACATCGCGTCGTAGTTTAGATACAAGCTCCATCGTGGAATCGCACTCTTCACGATGCCAATAGCATCGTACCGCACGAGACGAGCACTATGCTCGCGTTCTCTTCTGTCCGCGTGAGCGTCAGCTACCCTGACCTGTTGTCTGGAAAACACGCAGCGCATTGTGTGCGCTTGTCAGCTGAACTCACACTCAGGCATCATCACAGCACTCGCACACCCAGCCGCTGACTGTCGTTTGCGCCGTTGATTGGTCAAAGCACACGTGTCTCGTAGCAGTAGCAATCGATACCTGTGTCTGTTGATAGCGAACGCGGCAAAGATCAAAGCGACGACGGTCGTTCCCGATGCGTGGTCTCTGTCGAGAGCGTCAGCGCGGGATCTCCACGCACGCTTGAACCGGTGGAGGCGCACAACAAGCATGTCAGCAGGAGGAATGAGCTCCTGTATGTGTAGACAGCGAACGTGACAAAGGTCTGCTCGAAGAGCGTCGTACCAGTCTCCCGGTGGCTGTCGAGAGTGTCGGCGAGGATCTCCACGCGCGCTTGAGCTGGTCTAGGCGTACAATGACCTTGTAAGCTACACCAATGAGCACCTGCGTCTGTAGACAGCAAATGCGGCAAAGATCTGCACCACAAGCGCCGTACCGGGTGCGCGGTGGTTAGCGCAAGCACCAGCGATGATCTCCACGAGTGGGCGATCGAGCAACTTGCAATGAGCGCTTGACAAGGAAATGTTTGCGTGCCCTTTCGAAAAAAAAGATGTGTCGGCCTTTCGACCAATCATCCTGTCGAAATGTGAAGGTTGATGCGTTGCACCAATAAAAAACTGATTGTTTCCCTTGGAGCAACATGAACAATCGGTTCAAATGAGTTTTCAGTCCAGAAGGTTTGCTGCAACAAATTTACAATCATAAAATCCGACGGAAGGTGAAATTTTCCATATTTCACCTTCAATTGCTGAATCTTCGTTCCAGGGGTGGAAGGCTGCACGACTGTCTATTTTTAGGATCTGAGAGCGGTTTCCCGACTTAGATTTTGCATTTTAACATTTGAAATACTGTACCGGTACCGGCACGCCGATATTTCGCTCCTTCGCTTGAGGTGGGTTCACAAAAGTGAGCCAAGATTCCACCATCCCAATCACAACAAACATGGCGGCGTTCCTCGAAGACCAGCAGACGCATGAGCTCCGCGCCTCGTCCGGTGATGCGCGTGGCACGGAGCATCTGCAATTCGTACGCGACCTGCGCTTGCACTTCCGTCGCCGTCGCCGTCTGGAGCTGTCAGCGTGCGCCGTCGGATTCGTCGGTGTGCTGCTCATGCTCGCACAGAACGAGGCGTTGCTGTCCGACGCGTCGGCCGCCACAAAGCGCGCCGTCTCGCGGACGCTGCAGTGGCTTATCTCTGGCTCCACGCTCGCGCTTATGGCGCTCGTGGCGTTGCAGTTCGCGACGAGCACTCGCATTGCGCGCATGCAAAGCCTGCTCCTCTCGGAAGCGAAGCGTGCAGCACGCGGCTCTTTCCGCTGCTCGGTGAGTCTGCGGGGCGTCTGTCTAGCGCTCGAGCTGCTCGTGTGCGGCTTCCACATCCCACCGGGCGTTACAGGAGACGTGGAGATTGCGCAGTTCCATAGTCTCGCGTCAACCGCTGGTCGCTGTCCGACGACTAACGTGTACACGCTCGAACGGCGTGGGCGTGCGTGCTACTTGGTGTACAAGTACCCGGTCGAGGCGTTCGGTATGTGGTAGACGCAGGTGTTCCTGTCGGTCGCTCGTAGCTGACGACTGCCTGTGCAACCGTGGGCTCGCAGGCGTGTTGATGGTACTGCGGCTGTACCTCTTTGCGCGGTACATGCGGAGTGCCTCCACGCTCTACTCGCACTGGGTCGCGTTTATTGGCGCGTTGAACGACGTGAACGCCATGCGGCCGTTCTTCCACTTCAAAGCGCTCTTCAAGGTCCAGCCGCTGCACCTGCTCGTGCCGCTCGCGCTGCTCAACACGCTCCTCACCGCTGCGATCCTCCGCATCCTCGAGAGTCCCGTCCAAGCGACGTTCGAGAACTACGGCAAGTGCGTCTGGCTCACCGCCGTGACTCTCGTACGTCTCGATGCTTGGGCTTGGGGTTGGGCTGGACGCAGAGCTGGGGTCTAGCTGGGGTCTTTCTCTCTCTCTCTCACGGCTCCTGCTGCTCCATAGTCCGCGACAGGGTTCGGTGATTACTACCCCGTGACGTACATGGGCCGCGCGTTCACGACCGTGAGCGCCATGTTTGGCGGTCTCCTGCTCGTCGCGCTCATCCAGTCGCTCTTCTTTGGCGTGCTCGAGCTCTCGCCACGGGAGCAGAAGGTCAAGTACTTGATCGACATGGACCGGTGGGAGAAAGCGACGCACACGAATGCCGCGTCGCTACTCCAGGCCGCGTGGCGGTGCGTGTCGCTTGAGCGACAGGAGCGAGGACGCGCTCGACACGAGCAGTGTCGTCGTCTCTTCCAGCTCATGAGTGCGAGTCGACGCCTGCGTCGCGAACAGCCGGTCCTCAAGCAGAGCGTCGCCAACCACTTTGCTGACGTGGAAGACGCTGTGCTGCACCACGTCGACCGCATGGAGCGCGAGAAGCAGCAGGCGCTCGCGCGGATCCACGAGAAAGCGGTGGCGCTCGACGCGCTCAAGCGCCAGCTCGACGCTCGCTAGACAAGTAATGTCGTCTTGGTGGGTTGGGGATAGTAAGGGAGGACGCAAGCAGCCAAGGGACGTGAACTAGGAACACACGACACACGACAACAGTGTTGACTGACTATCTGGGACCGACCTTGGTCACTCGACAAGCGACAGTACGGTCTCTGCCCCCTCTGGGACTCACACGAGCTCGCACAGCTGGTCAAATTCGACGTCTTCGAGGTGCGCCTTCCAGAGCCGCTCGACCTTGACGAAGTCGCAGTACACGTCGCCGCAGCCGGGGACTTCGGCCTCCTGTTCGTTCACGAGCACCTGCACAAAGTGCTGCGCGTCGTTCGACTTGCGCGTGAAGAGCCGGAACTCGACGTTCGCGCCGAACGGAGCGAACACGGACGTGCGGAACTCGCGCGCTTCGATGGCCGGGACGCTCGCAGTCGCGAGCAGCGGCGACCGGTCCGTGTACCCGAGGAGAGTCATGAGCGGCAGCGTTGTCTCGGCATGGGCAAAGTCCGCGATGGCGTGGAAGTTGTTGGTCCGGTTCAATCGCCCACGCATGCCTGCGACGACGTCTTGGAGCAGCACTGCTGCCATCTCGTAGTTGATGGCGTAGCCGCCTGCGAGTTGGTAGAACGCACGGAGGTCGTCGAGGTAGTCGACGCTCACGATCACAGCCTCGCTCATGAGTGAGCACCACTGGTTTGTGATCCCATACAGCGCATAGTCAAACCTGAAGAGGGACGACACGACACGACACGATACGACAGTGAGCAGAGGAGACCCGACAGCAGAGCGGAGACGACAGACGGCAGTACGCCAATCAACGTACGCGCACGCAGAGAACGCGGCCTGCACGTCTTTCACAGTGATCGCAGCGGCGGCTGTCGACGCGTTCGGGAACCCGAGCGAGCGGACGAGCGCGTCACGCGCGGTGGCCAGCAGCGGCGAGCCTTCGAAGGCGCGCCACTGGGCGAGCGCACTCGCGTTCTCCTTCACGTCACGCTGGTACTTGGGGCAGATGTCGTAGAACCGCAGGAGCGGGTCCTGCGTACAAGAGAGCAACACTGTGATCAACTAACGAACTGGGCGACGTGACTGACTAGCTCTCTCTCTCTCTCTCTTGTCCAATGACGTACGTGGGCTTTCGGGAACTCAATGAACTCGACTTCGTTCGGGTTCGCGAAGAACTCGCTGGCGTAGCTGACCGTCCGTCCGGCATGAACAGAGCGTTAGAAGAGAGTAAGTGTGCGGCTCTGTCCAGACAGGGCGGCTCTCGCCCACTCACGCATGCGCCGAGTCCTTTGTGCGCGTCGTATGCGTGTGGCGGACCCGCGTCTTCGAAGCACTGTACGTGACGGGCTCGACGTGGCCGTGCGCGCGCACCATGCGGCGGCCGAGGTCCCGCATCTCCTGCTCGCCCGCTGCACTCAACGCGCTTTTGACGCTCGCATTGTACGGCAGCGAGTAGTTGCGCAGCCACGCCGGCGCGAGGTCCTTGAAGCGTTCGAGCGTCTTGAGCAACGCTGCGATGTCCTCAATGTTGTCGGCTGTCGGGAACCTGCCAGTCGTGTGGGTATCGTGTGAGGTCTCTAGCCATACTCACTCATCCCAACCTACTGACTGACGCACCGGATGCCGTGGCGGACGATCACGTGCGACTGGCGCAGCTCCAGGTCTTCGCGCAGCAGCGCGTTCTCGTACGCGGTGAGCAGCTCCTGGCTCGACTCCGCGCCGTCACGCTGGTCCCAGTACGCTGTCTTGGTCGCGAAGAAGCGTGCGAACGGGTACTTGGGGTCGCGCCGCACGTGCGGAGGGGACGCTGGCGTCGGCGTGCTGCCTTTCGCGTACGGCGTCATGTCCCAGAGCAGCACGGTAAGGAGAGCAGCAGCGAGCAGAAATGCGAGCGCTTGCCATTTGCGCTGGGAGCGCCGCAGCAGCGCGCGTTGCGACAGTGGCGGCGCCGGCGGCAGCAGCGGCGAGCGCTCGTCAGCGCGGTCATTAAGCTCCATCATGGTTCTCGTACTGGTGTCGTGCTGGTCGGTTGGCCACTAGAGATGTTGTGGCTGCGAGAGCGGTTCTCTTGTGCGGACGGCAGAGGCGGAGGAGTGTTGCTGGTCGGGTGCTGCTGTGATGTGATTGTGTCCGGTGCCGACTGTGCTCTGCCACCCACTTGGCCAGCTGAGCCAGCTGGACTGACTGGACCACCGAAACGCTGTCACGACAAAAGTCGTGACGACAATCATCTTCAAGAACCGCTGAGGTCTCCTCTGTGAAAGGACGTGTATATGCAGAACTGAAGAACACTACAGTACTACAGTACTACAGTACAGTTGAGCGGAAGGCGTGAGCAGATCCGCTCGCATGAAGAGCCATCGAGTGCATCCATGTTCCTGCCCACCTTCGTGAGCTCTGGTGAAAGAAAGGTCAAGGTCCAGATTAATTACCGGTATAATGGTGAACCAATCAAATCATCATTCAATCGAACATGGGTGGTGGTTGTTAACGAGAACTCGAGTGGTGCTAACGATCTTCTCTGTCACGCGGTCCTGCTCCTCCGCACGCACTCGCTCTGCTTGCCTATGGCACCGTCGCATCACCTGTCGAAATCACACGCAACGGTTCGGAGCTTCGCGAGGCGGTTGGTTGGTTGGTTGGGTTGCTTGGTCGGACACTGGAACCATCACTGTCCGATCTGTTTGTTAACAGGTGCACTGCCGCCTCTGTCTCCAAGCCTGCTGCCTAATCGTCGTCGTCGTACTGCAGCGTGAACTCTGGAGCCGCGCTCTCCGCTCCATCGTCGTCCTCGTCGTCCACGGGATCCGCTCCATGGCTCACCAGTGCTGGCTTTGCCGGTCCGACACCAGGCGGCAGTGACGGTGGGAAGAATCCGGGTCCCGAGTTCATTGGTGTTCCTGGCGCCAGTGGCGGCCCGCTGGGACCAGGAGCCTGCCGCATGTGCTGGGGCGGCTGCGGGGCTCCCATCCGCATCATCGTCGCCATCACTGCAGGTGGAGGCGGCGGCGGCGGGCCGTTCCCGTACCCGCCGTGTCCTTGTCCAAAGCTTCCTGGTGCCAGTGGTGCTCGGCCTGGTGCCGCGAGATTATCTTTAGCCGCCGGTGCTTGGGCGCCGTGAGCTGCTCCACTGGAGCTCCCGACTGGTGCGCTCGCGTACTGCGTCTGCATCGGCGGCGGACGCGTCGGTGGCTGGAGCGGTGACGCGCCGTTAGCGACGTAGCTCGTGGTGGTCATCATGGAAGGAGCACCCGAATTGCCACGGTCACCCTGTACACCGTGTACTTCATTATACGCAGGATGGACGGGAGTCCTCATGCCTGTTCCAATTGCTCTATCGTGCGGGCCGACAGCAGCAGCAACTGGCGACGAGCGGGAAGAAGCACCAGCACGACCAGAATCGAATGCAGACGACGAGGCGTTGCCCATCATCATCGCATCCTCGGGACGCCACCGAGACGCGCCGCTGTCCGAGGCAACAGGACCGCCGCCATGGAACAGCGGAGAAGAGCGGTCCAGTTCGTGTTCACCATGAGCAAAGCTGCGTACGTTGTCACGAAGAGAACCGAAGCGAAAGAGCACAGAAACCCCCACACACGGAGACGAAACAACGTCGAGACACGTTCGTCAGCCTCGTCTCGTCACCACGACACTGCTCAGGACAGACTCAAGGACCGCATCTCTGAGCCAAAGCCAACGACGTACTTGCAGTTCGCCCCGAACCGGCACGTGCCTCGCGGGAAGTTTGCACACAGCACCGTTTTGCGTCGCCCTTCACTTGTTCCCGTATCGATACGCCGCATGGGCATTCCTATGCCGCCTTGCTGGTCATGGATGCGCCTGCAGCAGTCAGTCAATCCATCCCACAACGTGAACGATAGTCAGCCAACCGTCCCGTTCAAGCGAAAGACAACAGTGAACCACCGCCTCGAACACACGACAGCGTTCGTTTGTTCCCACACACATACCAGCAGCGATCTCCGAACGTGCATCGTCCAGCAATAAAGTTGCGGCACACTTCACGAGGAGTCTTGTCGGGCCCACCACCAAGAGATGACGGCGGCGGCGGAGCCCCCATCATCGTGTCGTGGCGGCCTGCGCCAGGAGGCGAATAGGCCGCTGCAGAGGAGGAGGAGGAGGATTGCGGAGGCGCGTTACTTGGAGCGAATCGAGTCGCGGGCGGCAGTGTGTTGATCGGGGGGGGGCGGAAGTCGTCGCTTGCCAGAGCTTTCGGGGGCCCCCAGCGCGACCCGCGTGGCTTCTTCACGTCGCGACTGTCGTCGTGCCACTCGGTGCTGTCGTCACTGGCCGGCCGGAAGCGTCGCCCAATCGCAGCAGACGCAGGCGGCTCGGGCAGCAACGCACCACCACGGCTTCTGTCATCGCTGCTGTACGCACTTCGGATCACTGAAGGGTGGTGGTGCGGGTGGCTGTACCCACTGCTGTCGGACGCATGCGGCGGTCGCGACAGTGGAGACCGAATGCGCTCGGAACGCGGTGGGGACCCCAGCAGCGCGTCCGATCCACGTGGTGGAGGCGCGTCCCCGAGAATCGACAGCGGGGGCTGGAGCGGTGCGTTCCCGGCCGGGTTCTCGTGCTGCCGCTCTTTCTGCTTCTTGATGATCGACAACAGCGACGCGAGCTTGCCAGACGACGCTGTGGGCGTTGTCTCTTCGCGCTGGAACTGTCGTGAGGACCGTCGTTCCAGGTATACATTGAGAAAGCGGTGGATGAAAGCATACGATCCACAGAGAGACAGAGAGAGATACGCAAACATCAGCATCGCGTCCTATCGAGGAGAGGCGCACAGCTGACGCAGCAGGATCGAGACTGCGGCTTTCGCTCTAGCAGGCCACACAAGCACAGCACATCCAGGAGCGTACGTGCGGGTCGTAGGGTTTGCTGCCGCTCGCACTGTTGAGCGAGTACTTGCTGCCACCCGCTTCCTCGATCTGGCTCGTCGTGTAGAAACCGCGCGCTTGCCACTCCTGAACGACATGGCGAGCCTGGTCCTGATGTGGGGGTTCAATGAGACTCCGCGTCAGTGGAGCCAGTGACTGGGGATAGTAACACCAGCGTGGCTCTGTGCGCACCTGCAAGTCGTCCGGGATGCTCTTGACTGCCGTCATGGTGTTGGTCAGGTGCAGTGCGAACCGCTTCGTGAACTGGTCCTTCGCCCCAAACTTGACCTGGGACTGGATAAGGAAGGACAAACGGACAAACCACCACAGCTGCGTCGTGAGAGACCAGCACCCGATTCGCTACTTATGTGGTGTTAACGCACCTGTCGGATAATCGCGTCCACTGCGTACAATCCTATACGCATACATACAGTGTATACATGAGCACACCACGTCGAGGAGCCTCCCTCCCCTCCCATTCAACCGTCACGCAATAGCGCAGACGCACCTGCGAGCCGATGCTCCACGTCTGATTTCCATAGAAACATCTCCACGTCGTGCACTACACGCTTGTAGTCCTACAGGGACGCTGAACGGTCAGTCACGCGCGCGCACCACACTCGCACACTTGCTTTCGACACACACACACAGCCACGCCTCTCGCACGACAGCACCTTTACGTATTTGAAGGCGGCGTTTGCGACGACCTTCACGCGCTTGGCGGACGTGCCTTTGGAGCCCGCGAGACCGCGCAGCGCCTCCTGTAGCTCAGCGTAGCCCTCCCAGACCCCCATCGGATCGCGTCCCTCGTGGCCGGCTGGAGAAAGACTCTTTTGTGGTTGCGACGCTTCTGTCTTCCTTTTTTCACGCTCGAAAGCAGAAAGTATTGTTGTTCAACAACCGGTACCCAATAACTTTTTGTCATCATAAATTCAAACCGATACATTTTAATTTAGGTGTTTATTTTGGTCTAACAGTACCAGTATAGTTACGGTATTCAACAGTATACCGTATTTAGTTGTACCGGTAAGTACATTTCAAGATTAGAGTGGTGAAACGGTTGGAACTGCACAGCTGAAACGGACGCCGGTCTCAGCGAGAAGCTTATGCACGCACTTCGCTTCATCACTGTAAAAGGACGACACACTGGCACAGCAGCAAGGATCAAACTGCTCAACCAAGACGCTCCGATGGTCCATTCTAGCCGCAATTACTTGCTCGCCAAGCTTCTCGCTCTCTGTGTGTTTAAGGTGCTCGCCGCCACTCCTCTGCTCGATGCTGGTGGGCCGCTCTCTACAGGCAATATAAACGATTCGCTCGAGATCGCGACTGCCACGTGGGACAACGAAGCGATGCAAGTCATCAGCGTTATCTCTGTGACCGCGGACGAGACGCCGATTCCAGTCTACGGTACCGACATGGACCAACCGACGCTCCCGCCCGACGACACGACGGACTTGATCATCATCTTTACCAGTGTGTCGTACGATGTGACTCCCCCGTCAGGAGCTACAGACCCGGCCGTGCTTGATGGTGGAGGGAACTCGCCGACTGTCGATGGAGCTCCACCATTGACCATCTCGTCGGCGACACCCGCCTCTGTTTCTTCGTCCACGCCATGTCCTTCAACGAGCGACCCAGCAGCGCACACGCCGAACCCAGACACTGACCCAGTTGACCCCGCGTCGCCGAGCTCCGGCTCAGCTCCGTCACCGTTCAATCCACCGTCTACATCAAGCCCGTCGACTAGTTCCGAGACGCCTATTATTGCTCCAGCTCCAAGCAGTGACGTGTCGACCTCGCAAGAACCCGCACCAGCAACGCCAGAGCCATCCCCACTGACGCCGCCACGGACTCCTGCGCCAGGGTACGATGTGGACCCTCGGCTCTTTGCTGCAAAGACTGTCTACTGGGACCAGCGCGACCTGTTCATTGACAACCCAGACGTGCAACTGCTTAAGCTGAAGACAGAGCAGGACCTTCGCGACCTCACGCTCATTCAGGTGCAGCAAGTCATTCGACATGGCGCTCGGTTCCCCGCAGAGAGCGACGTCGTCAAGACCGCGAGCCTCATTGAGAAGCTCCAGACCGAGTACGCGAGCTGGATCCCAGAATGGCTCCGAGCCTACAACACGCCGTACAACGACTTCAATGAGGGCGTGCTCGCACAGCCTGGAATCGTCGAGCTCGAGAGCTTTGGCGCACGCACACGTGAAGCAGTCGGATCGGCGCTTCCAACAGAGTTCAGCAACGACAACTTCGTCGTTCAGCACACGTACGAGTCACACACGAAGGACAGCGCGACCTCGTACGTGCGAGTCTCTGGCTGGAGTAGCGAGCGGTATCGGCCGCTTCAAGCTCCCCGTGCACTCACACACTCTCCTGTTATACTGTTTCCAGGTTCGCCAAGTCGTTCTTCTCGAACCCAGACAAGGTGCAGTACACTGAGCTCTTGAAGACGAAGGTACGACACTGTCCGTGTGCTCTCCGTCGCCTGTTTCCTATCCTGATTGAAGTCGCTCTGTGGCTGCGGTTGCTGTGGCTCGATAGGACCGCGTCCTTCGCTTCTACGACGAGTGTCTGCGCTACAGCAGCGAGGTTGCTGGCAACGCGACGGCTTTCGCAGAGCTCGCGTCGTTCCGGGAAAGCGTGGTGATGATTGAAGGCATCGAGTTCCTGAAAGCGCAACTCCACGTGCCTCCATCAGCAGCCCTCACGTCTTTTGACTTGGAGGCCGCATACTCTGCCTGCGCGTACGTTGTGCTGCGTTGAGCTCGTGGGACTGGCACTAGCGCACACATCTCACGTGGGAACTCGTCTTGACGACGACGTCGGTTGTGTTGTGTGTGCTGCAGCTATGACGTCACGCTTTTCAACACGTCCTCCAACTGGTGCTCGCTTCTCAACAACGACCTCGCGCGCGTGCTGGACTTTGCCGAAGACCTCGGCAACTTCTACGAGAAGGGACCGGGGTACCAGCTCAGCTACGAACTGTCCGCCGTGCTGCTCCAGGACGTCTTCAAGTTCATGAAAGATCTCATCGCTGGCAAGACGCGCGTTGTCGGGAACTTCCGCTTTGCAAACGCAGAGACGACGCTGCCGCTCGTGACGCTGCTTGGATACGGCGACCGCACGCCGCTGCTGGCGTCGTTCACGGCGGACAAGATCGCGTCCCGCGGCTTCCGCACGTCCGTGTTGGCTCCGCTCGCAGCGAACGTCGACTTCCGACTGTACGAGAGCAAGAGCGACAGCTCCAAGCACTATGTG
>JAASGD010000903.1:0-15031 GCA_023334115.1 Globisporangium megalacanthum | reverse complement strand
AGAGACCCGCAATGTCGTGAATGTCCTGGGTATTCACGACCCGAATGGCTTGGAGGAGGAACCGGAGCCGAAAGTACTCGAGCGCTTCGAGCGGGACCTGCTCCCATGACACCTTGTGCAGAAACAGCTCGACGAAGAGCAGTGCCAAGACGCCGCTGTCGCTCACTGACCCCGCACCGCCGCCATTCGTCGCTGTTGGGCTCGAAGAGCACACGAACGCCACGTCGGCCACGTTGAAGCCACTCAGGAGCGTGTGCACGCGCTCTTGGAGCTCCGTAAAGTCCGACTCGGCGGACTGGAAGAGGAAGCACTTGGTACGGTTGCAGTCGTAGAAGAACGCGGCCCACGCGTGCGACTGGAGCTGGAGCGCACCTACCACGCACTGTTTCGCGCCTTTGAACGCGCCGTACGTGTTGGCTTTCCGCGTCCGCGTGCGTGCGTCCGTGTCGGACGCGAGTGCAAACGCCGCTGGACAAATGACGCCAGCGTCTTCGTAGAAGCGGCTGTGCAAGTGCAGCAGCACGGCTTTCACGCACTCGAGGTCGAGGTTCGCACCGGATGCGAACTTAACCAGACTCGTCCCCACCACCGTGTCTGTAAACGCGAGCGACGCCACCGGGTCGCTCACGCGTCCACGCACGACAGTCCGTGTGAGCGGCATTGTGCAGAGCGACCGTCGCACGAACGCCTGTGTCGCGACGCAGTCTCGTCAGTATCTTACCACGTTAGGTGCGTGCGAACTTAACGAACACCGTACCTGTGGGTAGTCAAAGAGGTCGTCAAACGGCGCAGCAGGGCGGCGCAGCGGGTACTGGACTGCGTCGATCCACGCGAGGGACGCGGACGTGTTGGTCACGTGCTGCCGCAGTGTGTGGAACCGCTTCATTGTCGCGACTTGTCGGCTCGTGAGCACAGTCGTGCGTTTCTCGCCCGACGACGGCATCTCGACCGTGACTTTCACACCGAGCGCAGCCGCTGGTAAAGTACGCGTGCGACTCGCTTCTGCGACCGCGTCGTCGCAACCTGCGAGTGCGAACCGCGGGAGCACAAAGTCCACGTCTGCGGCTTGGAAACGCGGCGAGAGGAGCACGACTTCGCACGCAAAGCCCGAGATTGTCTGTGGCAACTGCTGGAGGATGGCGATCTCCATCGCTTCGACCTGCCACCAGCAGCAAGAGGAGGACCAGGATGCCCACGAGGCCAACTGGCCGTTAGTCTCAATAGCTCAATCCATACAAGCAGTCGTGGGTATCCCCACCCTCCACCAAGCCATTACAGTACCTCGCTGCTCACGAGCGCGTACGAGTACGGAGCGTTCACGACCACGTCGATCTCTGCAAGCGTCACTCGCGGCCGACGTGTCGGCAGCACGAGCCCAACGCCGTTATAACCGCTGGCAGCAAGAGTGTCCGCTCTCCGCTTCCGCCTGCCCCCACCAGATCTCCTAACGTCAGCCGCTACTTCCAGATCCACCGCTTCACGCCTGTCGCTGTCGCTCTCCTGCTGCGGCTCCTCGTCACTCTCCATCCGCTCGCTCTCCTCCTCCTCCTCGTCCTCTTCCTCCTCCTCGGCCTCTCGTCTACCGCTTGTACGCTCCCCCACCCCTTCATGCTCCTCTTCCTCCATCCCCTCGAGCCGCTGGAAGCGCCGCAGCGCGTTCCGCACGTCCGTAATGCGGTAGAACGACGCCATCCCAGTCTTCCGCCGCACGTACTGCGCCGCAAACTCGAGCACTTCGCGCGCTTTCGCACCGCGGGCGTGCAGCGCGGCCATCTCCCGCAGCAACGCGGGCTCAAAGCGCCGGTTCTCGGCGTACGAATAGTACCGTTCGCGGTCGCACGGGTGGTTGTGTACACCACGCAGCTGCGCGTGCAGAAAGTGCGCGCCGGTCATGCGGTCAAAGCGCACAGTCGCTGTGATCTTGGCGGTGCACCCGGTGCCGCGGATAGCGACGTGCGTGCGGAGTCCCTGGCCGCGTCGCGAGTTTTTAAAGCCGCACGTGCATGCAAACACGCGCTGGTACATGCCCCAGCGCGCTGGCGGGAGCAGCGCGGGGTCAGTAGTGGGTGGGAGTCCGCGGCGCCGCCGGCTCTCGGCTACAGCGGCAAGCCGCTGCGCCACAGACGTGCTTGAGCGCCGGTGGAAGACCTGGTACGTGCTGGCGCCGAGCTCTGCAATGTACGCCTCCAGCGCCTCCCAGCTCGCAAAGCGCGAGGGGAACGTCTCTGCGTACGTCAGTGTCGGCGCGGGCGGCGGCGACGCAGACGCATGGCCGCGTCGCTCGGCAGCCGTGAGCTCCTCCATTCGGACTGGAGGTGACAGCAGATTATTGGCACCTTTGTGTCTTGCACGATACCGTAAAATGCCAGGTTTTCAAACATTACTAGGATATGGATTGACTCGTTTACGTACTTTTAGTCAACAAAATCCGTTTCGTAGTTAATTACGTGTACCGTAAAACGGAGTTAACTATCGGATGTGTGGCCATGAAAGTAATAATGTACCTCGTAGTTTACATAAGTTTCTTGTGAGCAGACATGCAACCGAGAACTACTTTGGAAGCACTTCCAGAAGCACGCGAACGACTTCCGATACACCTGCACCAAACATCAGTAAAAATGACCATTTACTTTGAAATGAATAGAGTGTAACCTGAATGTTAGAGTAACCATCAGTTGAGTTTTGAGAAAATAAAGCTAATAACCACGCACCTTTATGAATTTATATCCTTTAATTCGCACGAACTTGCTTACGGAATGGCCATGAGTGGCCAAGGCTTTTCATCAGTTTTATTCATTTAGATAGTGTGTCGTAATCCCTTCACATGCATGATCGCGTCAACATACCTAATGGGCCACGAGTGGCCACGATTGGAATAGTGATAAACTGCATCAATTTATTTGTGAGAATAGGACTATTTAGATTTGCCTAAACGACAAGAACAAGTTTCTTGTCCACGGTGTTGATGCCCCCCCTTAAATATGGAGAACGAGTAATCACACGTAAAGGATTGAAACCGACCATCACAGGCAGAGACCACCGCGACTCGTTGCTCGGAGACAGTCGTTCCCTGCAATGGGCTGCCATACAGCGGCGGACACGACGCTCGTACCCGATAAGTGGGGCGCCTCGAGGATTCCGTCACTCAAGGACAAAGTCGCCATCGTCACTGGCGCCAACTCGGGCATCGGATACGTCACGGCGCGCGAACTGGCGCGCCATGGAGCGGACGTCGTGCTCGCATGCCGAAGCGAAGAGCGCGGCCGTGCAGCAGAGAAGACCATCACACAAGCGCTGACTGGTGTCGATGGCGCTGGCCACGTCACGTTCGCCAGTCTTGACGTGAGCAGCCTCGAGAGCGTCAAGCGCTTCGCTGACAGCTTTAAGCGCTCCCACTCTCGTCTCGATCTGCTTATCAACAACGCCGGTATCATGGCCGTGCCGTACGCACTCACAGCAGACGGCATTGAGAGCCAGTTTGCGACGAACCACTTGGGCCACTTTGCGTTAACCGCTCAGCTCTTTGACTTGCTCACGGCGAGTCCGTCATCCGCTCGCATCGTGAACGTCAGCAGCGTCATGCACCGCTTCTCGCGGCTCACGCCCGAGGCGATTACGTATACGGAGCGGATGCCTGCAGCGGACTATCGACGCGTGCGTGCGTACAACGACTCGAAGCTGAGCAATCTGCTCTTCACCGCCGAGTTGACACGGCGGCTGCGAGCGAGTGGCGTCAGTACCGTTACAGCACTCGCAGCGCACCCTGGTTTCACGTCGACGAACTTGTTGGGGACGCCGAGCACGTCTGTGGGCTGGTTCAATTGGCTCAGTGCTGCCATGTGGGGCGTGGCGAAGAAGCTCAAGGTCGGGCAGTCGGTCGAGGTCGGGGCGCTCCCGACGCTCTTCGCAGCCACTGCGGTGAACGCGAGTGGAGGCGACTTTTTTGGACCAAAGCACCTGTTCACACTCATGGGCGCGCCAGCGCTCGAGGAGCCGAGCGCACTGAGCAAATCCGAGGAGCTGGCGGCGCGACTGTGGGTCGAGAGCGAACGGTTAGCGCACGTGAACTTTGTAGTGTGATAGGGAGAAGAGCGGGTGTCGTCACGCGCGCATAGGTGGTCTGTTGCCAAGTGCCGTCGGTCCGATCAGGCTGATCAGCACCTCGTACTCATGCACACACTGGCATCAGTTCGCACATCACGACGACTGGACATTATCTCGTCGTATAGTGAAGCAGTGTCCAATCCCGAATAGAGGACGACCTTAAAGAAGGGACCGTGCACTTGTGTCGGCTTCAATCTCAGTCTCTCTTCCAACTCGATTCCCCAATCAACCAACCACCACCGCTCCTGTAATGCGCTCCCCGATGCCCGCGTTCCTCGCGCTGCTCGCCCAGCAGCAGCTGCTGCTCACGAACGAGCGCGGTACGTTCGCGCACGAGTCGTACACTGAACGCCTGCCAGAGCTCGTGCGGGACACTGCGACACGCAACGCCGCGCGGCTCTCGTCGGCGCAGCTCGCGGCTCTCGAACAGCTCGCCAGTGGCATGCAGCACGACGCTGCGATCCCGCTGCCGGCAGAGGCCGCGCCGGTCGAAGCTGCGCTCGCGCCGCTCTCGCCACACTGGACGCAGCTCTTGGCGGGGAAGGGCTACACGTGGCAGAATGCGCCGTGGTTCCTCTCGGAGCAGTACATGTTCCAGCTCGTCCTGCTCCTCGCTGGCTACTACTCGACCGGCATCGACCCGTTCCACCCTTCGTACGTCTGGTTGCTTCTAGTTTACGAGAGTGGGAGCGCCGTAAGCTAACAGTATGGGGATGCCGACCACAGCAAAGTCGCAGAGCTGAGCGAAGAGACCCCGTGGCGCTTGCTCCAGAGCGCGGTGGAGCTCTCGGCCGCGGACGCGCAATTGAGCCGCCGCGAGCAGCTCCAGCGCTTCATGAAGCTCAGTCTCTGGGGCAACAAAGCCGACGGGTGCTACAAAGTCGTGAAAGACACGATGAGTGGCGAGAGCGCGTCGCTCGCAGTCGACGAGCGGCTGCTGCTGATCGACGACAGCGACAAGGTGATTACGTTCCTCGAGACGCGTCACCACGACGCGTCGACAGCAGCAGTCACGCACAGCGTCGCAGTGCAGTTTATCAACGACAACTGCGGCACGGAGCTCCTGCTCGACTTGGCGCTCGCCGACCACTTGCTCACGCACAAGTGGAGCGCGACCGTCACACTCAACGTGAAAGCCGAGCCCATGTACGTCTCGGACGCGACGCCGCCCGACGTGCTCGAGCACATTGCCGCCATGCAGCACCAGTCGCGGTCACCAGCGATCCAAGCGCTCGGAGGTCGCCTCGCTGCCGCAGTCGCGGCCAAGGAGCTCCTGGTCGTGCCGGACCTGTTCTGGAACCAGTACAGCTTCTACTTTGAGCTGCCGGAAGCGCTCGCGACCCGGCTGCACGACGACGCGACGCTCGTGATCTTGAAAGGCGATTTGAACTACCGTCGGCTGCTGGGCGACCGCCTGTGGCCAGCGACGACGCCGGCCGACGTCGCGATTCCGTACTTCCCAGCGCCGTTCGTGTCGTTCCGGACACTCAAGTCGAACCCGGTCGTCGGACTCACAGCTGACGTCGAGAAGCAGCTGGACAGCGAAGACCCCAAGTGGCGCTACAACGGCGTGCGCGGGACGATCACGAGTGTCTTGTGAGCCGAACGAGCGGCTCGTCTCTCTCTCGCCTTGTGAGCGCCACTACAATCACGTTAGAGCGACGTGGAGAGCGTCGTTCGCTCTGTTCTTCGTCGTGTGACGCGCTCTAGTCACTGTGGTGCTGCTGGAGCCAGTCAGGAGCACCCCAGGCAGTGGCTGGTTCGTGTTGTTGACCCGTCGCTTTCGCTGCTGCTGCTGTTCGACGTCGTTACTGCGATTGAGTGTGAGTGCCGACAGGAGTGACTGGAGGCTGTGAGGGCCAGCGAGCGACGGGAGCACGAGGCGCATCGGGACGTCCCGCTGGCTCACGTGACGCGTGCGCTGCTGACGAGCGTCTGTGGCCCTGTGATGGCTGGGCAGCGACTCGCTTCTGTGCAACAGCGGAGATACTGGTCGCCACTCTTCCTCGTCTCCAATGAGCCCAACGAGCTTACAGGACGACGACGACGACGCCAAGAGTGGTGACAGTGTCGCGTCGTTCGCACCACGCGACTGCCGTGTGGCTTTCGCCTTGTTGCTCACGTGCACAATGTGCAGAGGCCGCTGTGGACTGACAGTGGGGATAATCCCAACGACTCGGCTACAGCTCGAGCCGACTGAGGCAGCCGGTGGGGGCGTGAGCTCTGACTGGTCAGGGAGAGTGGTCGTTTGATGCGGTGGTGTCACTGGAAGAGCGCTCATCGACTGCGCTGTCGCGAGCTGCAGGCGGATTCTCTTCTTCTTCTTCGTCGTCGCCTTCATAGGAAGCGGCTGGAGACAATGAGCCAAGCTACTGGTGCTGGCGCCTCTGCTCACACGGTGCCACTCGGAACGCGAACGGTCGAGGACGGCGCCATCAACGTCAGCGGTTCCCCAGCCACTGAGCGAAGCCGAGTCGTCTCTGCTGGCGTCGTTGTCCCAACTGTCCATCCGCCTTTGCAACAGTGAGTAAGTATACTGTCGGTGGTAACCGTGTGATTCACTCGCAACAACAGAATTTGGAGCAACAGTATATTCTTCATCGTAATCTACAGCTCATTTCTCTCTCGTACGACCTCAAAACAGGAGAAAGCGGTCGTCGTCCGTCCGACTTCTGACTCACACAGCAGCAATCAGCACGCGCTCTCGCTCGTCCTCTCCGTGCCACCCAGCGGCCTCGTCCTCGCTCTCCTCTTCTGCCGGGTTCGTCCCATTCGCCGCCACCACCGCTGCAGCCGCGGCCTCTTTGCCCAGTGTCGCTGCTTCAAGTGCGTCCACGAACGCCGCGTCGACGATCCGGAACGCACCGGCCTTGTCGCGTGTGTTGAACGTACGCAGCAGTCCGTCGCGGGTCTGCGCACCGACGTACCAGCGGCGGTTCCGGCGGCTCTGGAGCTCGCCGTTCCACGTGAGCTCGAATGTGAACGTGCCTTCGCGGTGGTACGCTCGCCGTGGCAGCAGCGTCACCGACGCGGCTTTCGAGCACACGACGTGCCCTGTCTCTGCGTCTGCAAGCACGACCAGCACGCAGTTCGGTGTCGCCGCATCGACGTGGAGCACAAACGGCGTCGGCTGCGGCCGGAACGCCGCGTCGGTCTCGAGCGGGTCCGTGTGCACCGCGTAGAGCTCATTACCGAGCCGCTTGACGAACCGCGTCTCGCCCAGCTGCACGTACACGCGCTGGCCATGCAGCCGCTCGAGCTCGGCGACCTGTTTGCGGTGCGCGTCTCGCAAACGCGCGATCGTCGCGTCGAGGCCTGCGAGCAGCCCCGCGTGCCGAGGCGGCAGAAACGGCGCGTGCGTGTGGACTTTGTGGAAGAGCTGCTTCGACCACACAACGCCCGTCTTGCACCAGAGCGCGACGTGCTCGCAGTTGAGCGAGAGGAGGCTAAAGTGGCCTTTCCCGAGCCCGAGCAAGAACCGGCAGCGCGCGAGCACGACGGGCGGAATGTCGCTCTTTGCGCGGTGCACTTCGCCGAGCTTCGAGAGCGCGTTGCTCATGAGCGACGAGTTGTACTGGACACGGCGCATGTCGGAGAGCGGGCGGCCGTACAAGAACGCAGTGAGCGACGTGAGGCGGAAGCGCGAGTCCGCCTGCGACTCGCGGAACGAGTCGATGAAGCTCCACACGTGCGCGATCGTGATCGCGTCGCCGCTCTTGCCGGTCTCAAAGACCACGCCGTGGTGCGTGTAGCGGAATGGCCAGCGCGTTTTGTCCCAGATGCAAATGTGGTCGCCCGCCTGGAGCGACGCAACGTCCGTGACGGCGCACGTGTTCATGGCGCTGGAGGCGACTGTCTGTGTGTCTGTGTGCCTTCCTTCCTTCCTTCCTTCCCTCGTGCCGTCGGACGCGGAAGTGGTGGCTGCTCGGCAAATTGTCGTGTGGACATTTTGCAAAGCGCATTTCTGCTTGCAGTGTCAAGCGGTTCTGGCGCTTTTTCATGTTCGGAAAAACTAAAACGGGAATGTCGCATGACATTCAGTATGCCGTGATTCGTTCGATTTGTGGCTGGCGAGTTTGCACGAAAAGGCTGTTTGCGAGTGATTCCACGTTACATACATTGTGCGAGATATGCTATTTGACAGATCGAACCGACCTGAGTTTGAGTTTGCGGCACAGCGCGCACATCACCTTGAGCTTGTGCCACACTCAACACTCGAAACCAGACCGCCGCAGTCACCGCAGGTCTTCGAGAAGGCCATCGATCTCGAGGTGTCAAATGCCCGCAGCAGCATACGTAATGGCGCGTTGTGTCCGCATCTCGGTCTCACTCTCGTGGAATCGCCCAGGCGCTGTTGCTAACCTGCTTCAGCAGCAGGTGCTGGTGGCAAGGAAGGGGCCTGTGACAACTGACAGAACGATCCGACACTCCGATGTCGTCAGCGCACCAACCAAAAGGCGCTGGTACAAAAGTGTACCAGTTTTTCTGCCTCTTGGTGTGAAAGATCGCACCTCCACCTGTGTCAAGCCACACATCAACTGGAGGGATTCACTCTGGTCCCACTCCTTCAAGCCCAACATCACACAGGCAATTGCCCGCCAGTCCCGCGCTCCACTTGCTTGGCAAGGTTGAAAGACGTCTCTTTCCAGCTTTTCCCAACTCACCCAGCACTCAGCAGTCGCTTCCTCTCTCCCACCTCATCAACATGCGTTGCCCTTTGATCATCACGAGAGATGGAGCAGAGAGAGAGAAAGTAACGTTCGAGGACGCTGCTGTGCGCACGCGTGGGCGACTCGCAAATGCGCGCACATGAGCGTCACAAACTCCGTTGCCATCCCTTGCCATACAACAAGTGCGTATGACGTCCTACAGTCCTCGCTTCACCAACCGTCTCACAATACGCTCTGGATGACGCCGTACTGGCCATTGTAGCGCCAGTGCGGATCGTCTTCGTCCAGCCGCTGCTCCACGTCGGCCGTGAGCCCGACGATCGGGTTCGCCTTGAGCGTCCGCAGCGCCACAACTGGCGCTGGGAAGTACGGGACTGCCACCTCGACTGGCGTCGTCGCGGGCCACAGACGGTCGCCGAGCAGTCGGCGGTAGTTCAAATCGCCTTTCACGATCACGAGCGCCGCGTCGGCCGCGAATTGCGTCGCGAGCGCTTCCGGCAGTTCAAAGTAGAAGCTGTAGTGGCTCCAGAACAGGTCGGGGCGGACCACGAGCTGCTGGTTCGCAACGTAGCTCGCCAAGCGGCCACCGAGCGCTTGGATCTCTTGCGACCGCAACGGCAGCTGCATGGCGGCAATGTGCTCGAGCACGTCCGGTAGCGTGGCGTCCGAGACGTAGATTGGCTCGGCTTTCACGTGGAACGTCACGCTGGAGCAGAACGCGTGCGTGAGCAAGTGGTCGGCGAGCGCCAAGTCGAGCAGGAGCTCCGTGCCGCAGTTGTCGTTGATAAAGTGCACCCCATGTCCTGTCGGAGCGTTGCTTCTGTCGCCTGCGGTGAGGCGTACTGAGAGCTCTTCGAGGTACCGCACAACTTTGTCCGAGTCGTCTGCGAGAAGGTACTTGGCGTCGATTGCGAGCGTCGCGTCCTCGCCGCTGATCGAGTCTTTGACAGCCGTGTAGCAGCCGTCGGCCTTGTTGCCCCAGAGGCTGAGCTTCAAGAAGTCCTGGAGGTGGCTGTGCCGCGTGCGGTTGCTGTTGTCGCTTGCAGAGAGGCTCACGGCGCTCTGCAGCAACCGCCACGGCGCTGGCTCGTTCAGCTGTGCGAGTTTCCTGTCAAGAGCGAGCCACATACCAAACGAGTGGGTGCGTCAGTGGCCAGTCATTCAATACCGGTACAGGAATGGAAGACTTACGTACGCTGGGTGGAACGGGTCGACGTGCGTCCGGTAGTAGCCCGAGACGAGCAGGACGCACTGGAAGAGGTACTGCTCGGTGAGGAACCACGGCGCGTCCATCCACGTGTAGTTTTTACCCGCAAGCAGCGCGGTCCAGTGCGCAGTCATTGGCGACAGCTGCGCGTCCGCGTACTCGGACGGCAACCGCACACGCGCGCCACTCGAGAGCTCGTCTGCGAGCTCCAGGAGCGCGTCGACAGCAGCGCTCGCCAGGCAGTTCGTGTTGTGCGCAGCGGTCTCGCGCAAGAGCTGCGGCATGCGGACGCGGTACGTTTCGTTCGCGAACGAGCCCTTTTCGTGCGTGCGCAGGAGCTCGTGCCGCTGCAGCTCCGTGAGGAACGCGGGTGTCGTGGATCTTCTCGGCATTGGGACGTTCGCTCAAGTCGGGTGTGGCCTGCGAGAGAGATTCGGAAATAATCGCATTCAGATCTGCCTCCCCCTCATCGACTGTACTGACGTCCAATACAAGAGTCAGCCTGTCAATCAAGTGCGTGGTGGGTGCGAGCCGCACGCCATTCTCAAGCAGCTAAAGTAAAACGCCAAGATGGCTACATACAGTAATCAACACGAAATCTCGGGTGTGATTACGGTGCTGGTGTGGTCACGGCTGCGGCCGCTTGACCTGCGCTTCCAACCTTGCGTCTCACGGGCACTTCGACCTTTTTCACAGCCAGGACGATGCCGATTGCGACTGTCCTGCCGCTATCACGCACGACCACGCGGCCGAGCGCTGGGTAGTGCTGGAACGTCTCGACTGTCACTGCAACGCTGGCCGGCACGAGGACGGCAGTGCACACGTCGCCCGTTTCAACGAACTCGGGGTTCGTCTCTGCGACAGCCCCCGTGGCACGGTCGAGCTTGTCGACGAGCGCTCCAAAGTAGCACGCGACCGCGGCCGAGTGGCAGTGCACAGTCGGGCGGTACCCCGAGCTAATGCGACCGAGCGCGTTGACAATCACGAGCCGGACAGTGAACTCAGACACCGCTTTCGCAGGGTCCAGGCGTGCGTCCGATGCTACAAAGCCGCGTCGCAACGCACTCGCAGCGACGCCACAGAGCGTGAAGCCCACGTGGTCGCCTGGGAGCGCCTCGGACACGTGCGTGTGGTGGTGCTGGATCGAGCCTACGACTGCGCTCGCATTCGTCGGTCCGAATGCCAGCGTTGTGTTCGGCGTGAGTACGCCAGTCGCGACGCAGCCGGTCGCGACAGTCCCGACGCCTGCGATCTGGAACACGTGCTGGATCGTGACGCGCAGTGGCTTGTCAGTGACGCGTTGTGGGACTGGGAGCGCATCGAGCGCTTCAAGCAGCGTCGGGCCGTTGAACCAGCGCATGCGCTCGGAGCGACCGATCAGGTTGTCGCCGCTCCAGCCAGACACTGGCACGAACGTGAGCGCACTCGCATGGAAGCCGATGCTCTCGAGCCGCTCGCGCGTCTCACACACCACAGCGTCGAACCGCGTCTGGCTGAACGCGACTGTCGCCTCGTCCATTTTCGTCACTGCTACGACGAGCTGGTTGACGCCGAGCGCGAACGCGAGCAGCGCGTGCTCACGAGTCTGCCCAGATGGCGCAATGCCGAGTGCGAACTCAGCCTCGCTCGCAGCTACGACCAGCAGCGCAGCGTCAGCGAGCGCAGTGCCAGTGATCATATTGCGCGTGTAGTCACGGTGACCTGGCGCGTCGAGGACAGTGAGCGTGCGCGTGAGCGTCTCGAGTTTCGCAGCGGAGACTCCGATGGTGAGGCCACGCTCACGCGCTTCGCGGTCGTTGTCAGTGACCCACGCGAATTTGAAGGACGCTTTGCCAGCGTCTGCAGATGCGCGCTCGAGTTTGTTCATGTGGCGATGCGCAATCACGCCGCTCTGGTACAAGAGGTGGCCCACGAGAGTGGATTTGCCAGCGTCGACGTGGCCGAGCACTGCAAGCGAGAGGTGCGGCTTGGAAGAGGTCGGCGGCGTCATCGCCAGTGCAGTGCTCCGGACGGGTCGCTACGTGTGCTGCTGGAGACAGAGGCGATTCGAGAATGGGGGACAGACACCGCGGCACAACAGACACTCCGAAAGTATGTGTACCCACGCATATAGTGTACCCAACTTGGGTAACCCAATACACTTTCAAAAACGAATTCGGGAGTGTGTGTTAACATGTATGAGTGCTGGTTAATTAAAATCATTTGCTGGTTTATGGATAAAATCATAAACAAGTGGTCTAATTTACAGTACTGTAACACAAAATGTAAAACCAGCAGATTATGGCACGCACCACATAATCCACTTTTGCATGTCCATAATATGGCCATGCTAAAAGTGCCATATTATGGACACGCTAAAAGTCCAGCACAAAAACAGCATTGTTTACAATGTCATAAAATAGAATAATAGGGGGAGTCAAATTCACTTTTTGATTCTGAAATCACTCGATTTCTTATTTGATTTTTTGCCAGTCTGTTTAATTATTTTTTCAGAAACCAACACCTTGAGAGGCGTTTGATTTCAAATAATCAAATACGAAAAAGATGATTTTCAATGCTCTCGGCTTGACCAAAAGATGTTGGCGAGAAATCGCCACACGGTTCGCTCAACAGCTTCCAACCTGTGAGTGCTGGCGTGAGTGCATAAGACAAAGGCGCACCGAAGCCACCATCGTGGTGATGCGGAGACGTTGTTGCGGCTGCGCTACACTTCTTCTCTACCTCTACGTCGCCTGTGTTTTTGTGTGGCTGAACGCAAATCTACAGCTCCAGAAAATTATATGTTACCAAAACAAACCGAGGTATCATTAACCCGTTTTAAAGGGTTTTCAACGAGCTGCATCATGTTAAAGTACGTTATCTGCTCGTTAATTTGATCTATCAAGCGTCGCAAACTTCGACGTCAGTCCTAAGTTGCAAGCGTTCAAAGGTGACACCTTTGGATAAGAACGATTTTTTTTATTATTGCACATTTTAATGCACAACATTTTTATCTTCACTTTGGTGCATTTGAATTGATCAGATTCGATCCAGAAGTCGAAAAGGATATATTTTTAGACTTGGCTGATATTGATTTTGTTGTTTGGTGTCAAATTTTAAATTGCGACTTTTTCGACTTTTTAGATGTTTTGTGAGTTCGCTTGACCAATTCTATACCGCTCTCCTGAAAAACCTCAAAAACAGGTTTATGATACATCTGTTCTAAATGGTCTCATATGAAGCTCCGAGAATTGACCGCTATCATTTTTTCGCGTGAAGCCACTTGGATTTTGGTAAATTATTATTTGGCAAAAATATCAAATAAAGTGAATTTGACTCCCCCTAATATTATATTATAATTATAATATAATATAATGATTTTACTGGAGACCCCTAAAAACAAAAATATACCAGTGGTGTTTTTGAGATCTAACCACACATACGCCGAAATAACTCTTTATACCAGCTACCATTGGACCGCTGCTTGAAAGCAAGGCGATTACATCGTTTCAGTATGAAAATGCGTTTCATACCTTCGAAGAGCAAAATTCGCTTGGCATATACATTTATATGCCAAGCGAATTGTGCTCTTCAAAGGGGGCTTTGAGCAGCGTCTAAACGTATCGGAACACCGTCAAACGTGTTAAAATTGATCATCAATCTCTGTAAGAAGGGACCTATTTTGGGCCATTTTAATGATGTGTTCTAGAACGTCAACGGTTTCTATTAACATCGCCGCAAAAATCGTCCACTCGAAAGACCATGTGAGACCACTTAAAAATAAAGTATCATTAACCACTTTTTGAGGTTTTTCAAAGAGCTAGACCACGTTAAACTGCGCTGTCTGCTCTTTCATTTGAGCTATCAAACGCCCCAAACTTCGAAGTCAGTCCAAAGTCACAAGCATGCCAAGATGGCACTTCAGTTAAGTACGAATATTTATTATTGCACATTTCTGTGCTTTGAAGTTTGTCTTCAAATTTGTGCCTCTGATTTGATGAGATTTAATCTGAAAGTCTCAAATAACTCCATTTTAAAATTGACTGACATCAATTTTGTGGTCAGATGACAATTTTCTCCCTCTGATTTTCTCGAGTTTTCGGATTTTTTCTCATTGTATTGGAGCAAGTTTAAACTGCTTCCCTGAAAACCCTAAAACAGTTAACGATACTTTCGTTTAACAACCAATCTCTGACTCACCTTCACAATCTTATGTTGGTTGTGGCGATTACGTGAAATCTGCAACGCCTCGTATTGGGGTGATTGATGCACCATTCGATTCCCTCGTGTCTGGCGAGTCTGTAACATGTTCTGTGCGCTCGAGATGTCACCTGAGAGCTGAGATACCGTCTCCTATGTGCCCACAACTCCTTCGAACTGCTGGCATTTTTGCACCTCGGAGACACACCTTCTTCAGGTTAAATTTTTCCGAAATGACACGAAATTTGTATTCAAATGTCCAACCGATTTTGGCGTCAAAAAGCGATTGTGTTGCGCAGAGCAGCATGAGGCGAAGCGAGCGCGGCGGAATCGAAAAATAATGGAAGCGAGAAGAGCAAAACTTAAAAACATCAAAGGAATCATTTTCTGGCGACTACACATATGAATGGCAGAGGTGTAAAATAATTTACATGTGAAAAAGGTGTAGCAAGGGTGCTCCAGACCCTCCACGAAAATGCTAATCGCTCAGTCAGTAGTGCGCTCTACGCGATATGAACAGTACCAGGATTATTTCGAAACAGGAAGCTATGGAACGCCTGTCTGCCCACGCTTCTCTGCGGATTTTACGAGACCACGCCCACCAACCAGAAGTACCGTAGTTTTGTCTAGTTGAGCAAAAGATTACTTATTAAGGTGGTCTCATGTAAAAGTGAGGGTGTACATACGAGCATTTGTCGATTGGAGCTTTTGCGAGTTCGTGGTAACACCTTCAAAAGGTTGACTTTTACTCGAAAATTCGATCTATAGTATGCGATACTGTAGGTTATAGCCGCAATAAAGAATTTGTCTTGAATAAAGTATCTAGAAATTGTTTCTGGTGGGAAATTATTAATTCTAAACAAACCAAAGT
>JAASGD010000902.1:0-15053 GCA_023334115.1 Globisporangium megalacanthum | reverse complement strand
TTCTTGACCTTGCGTTGCCGGTACTGCGAATTTCGGTGATCGGATTGTATCACCGCAATCGTCGCAGAACGCTCTATCGTTTTTGATATGTTTTTAGCTTCTACTAGCAAAATTGACGGTACAGCCAACAAAATAGTTTTTTCCCAAGACTTTTGTCGCGCACTTTATCCTGGACAAAACTGCTTTTGACCCTGGTTAGACATAATTACACGTGGTCCACTTAAAATTTCAGTCCTGGACCGAATCAGCCGTGAATCTTGCGTGAACTGAACCAAGTCGGACGCATCAGACATCAGACAACTTTTATCAGACTCACGCGACCCATATCTGAGTTCGACTGCCCAATATCCGCGAGATTGACTTCCCAATGCTGATCCGTTCAGAAAAAGTAGTCGATTCGCGCCCGAAATATCAACAGCTGGCAACTCTCCAGCCAGTGCGCGACACGTCGCTGCTGTCACTGTGGTTGCCGTCACCTCGCCTCGTGCGTGGTGTGGAACGCAAAACTGAGCATGGAAGACATCCCACAGGACTTTTCTGCAGTTACTGCTTGTACAAACGCACCAGTAAAGCAGCAACACCACGCTGTGGTCCCAGTTCATTCATTATCTTCGCGGACGTCGCTCGCCCTCACAACGAGCACCAGAACTTGAACGAATCCATTCGAGTGCGCTGCGTGGCGCCGAGATTCACAGTGATGCTGTCAAGCTGCGAATTTGCAATCGTCTCGTAAACAAGAATCCCCAAACAACTCTTGCTGTGAGAATGCATGCGTAAAGTACGACGCAGCCTGCGCGGTGGCTCCACAACTCACACTCAAGCCAGCACGAGGTGGATGCAAAAGAGAGCACTCGAGGCCAGCGCTCGAGCCGAACTCGAGGCCAGCACTTCGACGTGGCGAGTTGGCAATCACAAAAATTGCACCCATCACAACTTCAATGAAATATTCGCCAAAATCTACTCACGAATCTCCGATTTCTCACCGAATAGTGCGCTCGCTTACATTCCACAAGTCAACCGCAATCTCGAACCTCCCGTAAATTACACAAATCCAATCCGTCGTTCTCTCATTTTTCTTGTGACGCTTGCGCGCACTTCGCAATTTGACCGACGCCCAACGCACTTCGCAGCATAACGTTGTTGTTGTTGCCTGCCTACTTCCCTCCCGTTGCCAAGCTCCACTCCCTTCCTCTCTCCTCCCCCCACCACGCACGATGTCCCCTGTTGCTACCGCCCGCGAGCCTCCGCGCCGCTCTCTCGCAGCCGCTGCCGCCCCATCGTCACTGCCCTCCAGTCTCGACCAGCTCCTGCTCGCAGAGACGGACGACCTCACGCTCTGGAAGTCGACCACCACTCGGCGCCCCTCGAACAAGGGATCGTCTCCCCACCACCACCAACACGCCCGCAGCAGCGCGTCGAAGCCCAAGTTTAAGACCCACGGCCATCATCACCAGAGCCATGCGAAGGGCATGTCGATGCTCGAGCTCCGGCACGAGCGCGACCTCTGGCTCGCCAGCCAACAGGAGCTGCTGCGCACCAGCAGCGTGAGCAAATCCGCACCAGCGCCGTCGTCGTGGCCGCCTCCCGGGCGCGTCCCACGGGACGACGCGGACGAGAACCAACACCCGAACCGGTGGCGTGGATCCAGTGGCAGTGGCCTGTCGTCGTCCGCGCCACGCGAGTCGCCGCTCAGTCGAAGCTACGGCAACAGCAGCAGCGGCAAGCGGGTGATGACGCTCTTTGAGAGCGCCGCGTTCTTTAACGAGTCGGGGAACTTGCTGAGCCAGGACGACCTTGAGCAGCTCGGGTCGTCACCAGTGGACCCGTCGAAGCGCAAGCCCAAGCGCCGCGTGGGCCGTCGAAAGGCCGAGAAGGGGCCAGGGAAGCGGGACAGTGCGGGTCCGCATGGCTCCGACAGCGTGAATCAGGAAGAGGTCGTGCTGGAGCTCATGGCGCAGCTGTTGCCGCACGTGGAGGACGTGGGGAAGGAGCTGAACCTGCTGCTGCTCAGTGGTCCGCACCACAGCCACACGAGTGGCCCTAGCAGCAGCAATGGCGGTGTGTTCCTCTTTGAAGAAGACGACGCTGCAGCAGCCGCTGGACCTGGACGCACGGTTACGATAGCCAGGAACGCGGCGCTCGGAGTCGACCTGCTCACGTTCCAAACAGCGCTGACGAGGATGCTGTTTGAGCCGAGTGAGCAAGTACCGCTGGTTTTCGACAGCGACGACCTTCTAGAGCAGTGCTGTTCCGAGCTCTGGCTCACCCAGGCGATGCTCGACACAGTGACGCTGGACGCGCGTGCCCAGCACGACCGCTTTGCCGTGCTCCTCGCTGTCTTTCGAGCGATGCGCCACCGCCGGCACGCGGTCCTAGACGCAGCAGCCGCGACTGCGCTCGCGATCTACCACCACCAAGGCGCCGACGCTGTGAGCGGTCGGTTCGCAGACGTCGAGCTCGTGAGCGTGAAGGGGCTCGCGTCGTTCCTCGCTGGCGTATTGAGTACGCTCGAGGTCGAGAGCGTCCACGTAGCTCCAGGCGGCGCTCTGGACAACAGCGAAGACGAGGAGGACGCGCGGGTCGTCCTCATGCACTGTGACGCACTCAGTCGCGCTCTCACGCTGCTGCTGCGAAGCTCACCTGGCAAACCCCGGCGGCAGGATGAGCACAACCAGCTCGAGAAGTTCAACGCGGACTCGGCCTCGCTCGAAGCGACGACGTACGGTGTACTCGGCGACGTGCTCTACCGCCTCGCCGTGTTCTCCCCCGCCCACGGCGAAGCGCTGCTGCGCTGGCTCTTGCGTAAGTGGCCAGCGCGGAACGTGCAGCTCCAGCTCTTCTTCCTGCGCTTCACCGGCGGTCTCCTCTCGCGCTTTTTCCGTCGGGGCCTCGTCTTGCGAGCCGACGCAGTCCAGCGTGCGTTCGCGCACTTGGCAGCCGCCGTGCGGTCGCCGCACTTTCTGCTCGCGAAAGAGGCGTGCGGGATCTGCGAGGACCTGCCGCTCATGGCCGTGCACCTGTCGAGCGACCGCGCATTGCGCGAACTAGTGGCGTCCGCACTGCACGAGAGCGCGCGGACGCACTGGAACCCGCGCATCCGCGAGCTCGCGGACGAGCGCTTCGACATGCTCCTCGACCTCGCGTGAGCCTTTGTCTCCCCCTCCCCCTCCTCTATCCGCCTACAAGAGCAGACGCACGCTTCCCACTGACACATCACAGCCTTCGGACGAAGGACTGTACCAATCCTTAGAAACACCTTAGAAACACACACACACTGCACACAGCAGCAGTACCATAGAGATATACCATAAAAAGCAAAAGTCCGCTAGCTCGCCTTTGAGGCCATCGCAATAGAACCATCGTACAGTACCTCACTTTATGTGTCTGTGGTGAATCAATCCGAATGACGTGTGTGGCTGAAACGGAGACGAAGCAACAACGTCAAGTGAACGCTCACTTGACTCGACTTTAACCTGTGGTTGCTGCACAACGCAGCGGTAACGTGACGGCCGAGGGACTGGACCCGTGCAAAACCAATGTCGGACGTCGTCATGACAGCTACGTCATGTGGTCTCGCACTCGCTGCCCCCGTTCCCAGCTCAAGATCGAGGAGATTGACGAGAACGAGGAGAACGCCGAAGATTGTCATGTTGGCGGTATGTATGCTATTCGACAGTGTCATTTTACTCTTGAATTCGACAGTGGCACGTCCAAGAGTCCACTATTTCCATCATCGAAGTAGGCTACTTCGAAGGCTTTCGATCTTCGACTCATTCACCTCATCCGCGCTTATTTCACACACACACACACAGTCGCAAAGCGCGTCGGTCGGCGATGGCGCCGCGCGCGCTCCTCTCGCTCCACCTCTGGCTTCTGCTGCTGCTGCTATTGCTACTTCTCGGTGCCTTCGTTGTCGATGCGACCGTGTACCACGCGCAACTGGTCGCGCACTGCCGCGACTGGCACAACGGCACCTGCGCCTTCGCACACCTCGAGGCCGTGACCTTCAGCAAGCTCGACCTCGAGCGCCAGACGCTCTGTCGGGTGCGTCGCATTGCCTTTCGTATTGCAACGCACTGCATTGCTCGGTGGCTCTGTCGTTGCTCACTGGAATGAGCCTACGGCCGCAGGCGGAGGTGTCGGCTGCTGTGAAACAGATCGACTGGGCGAACGATGCTGGCGGCAAAGGCTACGTTCGCAGCTTCTGGATCAACGGCGTCGAGCAGCTCGCAGTGCCCGTGTCGCCAGCAGACGCGTACAGTGTCGCCAACTACCCGCACTGCGACGACATGTTCAACATCTTCCCGCCGTTCGGCAACGGCGTCATCGGCGCCAGCGGCCGCCACTCGATCGTCGGCGTCGTCACTGACAACACGCTCGCGTTTGCGCTCGAAGCGACGTGGAGCGGCGACCACGTGGCGCGGCCTGTCTGCTCCATGGGCGGCGTCTCGTTCGCAGCGTTTGCAGAGATCAACGTCTACGTTCAGGCCGAAGAGAACGCTGGTTCGCTGCGTACTCGCGTGGGCTTCAGAAGGAGTCGTGGTGATACTAACGAACCTGTCGTTTTGTGACTTACACAGTGTGTCCAGGCTGGAATGAGAGCGACCGGACCGTGTGCTTTAGCAATGGCGACTGTCTCTGTGCCGGCAACGACGTCGTCTCGCGCTCCTGCAGCTGTCTGTACGTAGGTGGCGGCTGTAGCTCTGGTTTGGCGCTCTTGGAACTAGAACGAACGTTGACCGATCGGTCGTCTCTGCACTCTGTGTGCGCCAGCCCTGGGTACGCTGGCCCCGACTGTCGTGACTGCACTGGCGCGTTCTTTGGCCGCGACTGTGCGACGTCGTGTGCTCCGTGCCTGAACGGCGGTCAGTGCGACGCAGGCGAGCGCGGGAGCGGCCAGTGTCTCTGCGCCGCTGGCTTTGACCCGAAGACGCGGTGTGCGTCGTGCTTGCCGGGGTTCTTTGGCCCGCAGTGCCGGCCGTGCCCGGACTGCAACTTCCCGCACGGCAACTGCGAGGACGGGATCACAGGAAGCGGCCGGTGCTCCTGCGCTGTGGGCTTTGACTTGGCGCTGAACTGCATGGACTGCATGAGTAGCTTCTTTGGCGACGACTGTGCGCCGTGCCGGGCGTGCGAGGGCGGGACGTGCAACCACGGACTGCTAGGCGACGGGAAGTGCGTCTGCCCCGAAGGCTTTGACCCGGCCACGAACTGTCAAGAGTGCATGCCGGGCTTCTACGGCAAAACGTGCACGCAGTGCCGGTCGTGCAACAACCACGGCCGCTGCAACGACTCGGGCGCAGGCGACGGCGCGTGCATCTGCGACGAAGGCTACACGCCCGACTCGCGCTGCTCGCTGTGCGACGAAGGCTGGGACTTTAACCCGACCGCCATGTCGTGCCAGTGCTCGCCCGAGCACTTTGGCCCGCACTGCCTCTCGTGCCCAATCTGTGCGCCGCACGGCCACTGCAACAGCGGCCACGACGGCGACGGCCGCTGCATCTGCGACGTCGGCTGGTCCGACTCGAACAACTGTGTCGGGTGTATGAGCGGCTACTATGGCGCGACGTGTGAACTCTGCCGCAAGTGCGGACGTGGCCGGTGCGACGACGGGCTCCACGGCGAGGGCCAGTGCAACTGCCACCGTGGCTGGAGCCCTGGCACCGACTGCTACGACTGCGCCGACGGGTTCTTTGGCGACGAGTGCGGCGAGTGTCCGCGCGACTGCGGCCACGGTCGGTGCTCGAGCGGCCGGAACGGCACAGGCGAGTGCATCTGCAACGACGGCTGGGCGCTCGACGGCGAGGACCCGTGCACAACATGCGCAGAAGGGTACATTGGCCCTCGGTGTGAGCTCTGCCCTGGCTTTCTCGAGTCGGAAACGCCGTGCAGCGGCCATGGCCAGTGCGTGCTCGCAGACAGCGAGGTCGTGTGCCACTGCGACGTGCGCTACAGCGGCAAAGCGTGCGAGATCTACGACTTCCCGTTCGTCATGGTCGCTGTGCTCGGCAGCATTGCGCTCTCGACGCTCGGGCTCTGCATGTGCACCATGCGCCGGCTTGCGCGGCAGCCGCGGCCGTACGGTGGCGGTGGTGGAGGCCACCGTTCGTTCCTGCACCATGGAGGGAGCAACTCGTTCTCACGCTCCGAGTATGTCGAGATCTCGGGCATGGCGGACCTCGAGCACTTTGTTTCGAACGACTCGCGCGACTGGCTCATCCCGTTCGAAGCGCTGACGCTCCAGTGCGAGGTGGGGAACGGCACATCCGGACAGGTCTTCCGCAGCCTCTTCCACAGCGGTGGTGGGAACTCGGTCGTCGCTGTCAAGCGCTTGTACAGCCCTGTGACGGGCCAAGAGTACTTCCAGAGCTTCTTCCGGCGCGAGGTCGGGATCTTGAGCCGACTCCATCACCCGAACGTCGTGCGCTTCTACGGCGTGAGCTACTACAACCGCGTGCTGTACATCGTGACGGACTTTTGCCCCAACTCGCTCAACGCGGTGATCGAGAACCCGGCGCTGAAGGGCCCGCTCGAGCAGAGCTTCTTCCTCAAGATCATCAACGAGATCGTGAGCGGCATGGGCTTCTTACACAGCCGCAGCGTCGTGCACCGCGACCTCAAGCCGGCGAACGTGCTCATCTCGGAGCGCAACGACGTCAACATCTGCGACTTTGGCCTCTCGCGGCTCATCGACACGGACATGACGTCCATGACTGCCGAGGTGCGTGGGTGGGTTGGTTGGTGGGGTCGACGGTGAAGAACGTTGGGTGGATGGGTGTGCTCACGAACCCATCCGTCCGTGCTTGTAGGTCGGCACACCGAGTTACATGGCGCCTGAGATGGCGACGATGGGCGGCATCCAGTGCTCCACCAAGGGCGACGTGTACTCGTTCGGCATTCTGCTCTACTCGACGTGGTCGCGCAGTAAACCGTACGGTGACCAAGGCATGAACCCGTTCCAGCTGGTGCGTCCACGCCCTCGATCCGTTCTGTGGTACAGGATGAGACGGGATGGGACTGTTGCTCCGTACACGTCGAGGGCTCGTGGCAACTGACGATCCGACGACTCTGCTGTGCTCGCTTGTCCCTGTCACTCGCAGATGACCGCCGTTGTGAACGGACTGCGGCCCGTGATCCCGATCAACTGCCCGCCAGGACTCGCGCGACTTATGCGCGCGTGCTGGGACACGAACCCGGACCTCCGGCCGTCGTTCCCAGAGATCAACTTGCTCCTAAAGGACCAGTACCTGCTCGCTGCGATCGACGAGGACGACTTCTCGTACGCGACGCCGCCGCCGCCGTCAGAAGCGCGCCGGTCGAGTCGCGACGAGATGCTCTTCGCCCCCAATTCGCAGCGTGACATGGACTACGGAACGTACCGAGCGACCAACAGCGACGACGACGACAGCGGCAGCGACGACGACAACAGTGGGGACGTGAGTGCACCACTGCTACAGGGCGGCGTCGAAGGCAGCGCCGCACGCCGGTGACGACGATAGATCTTAGTAATATGGCAATAGAGTACGCGCGTTTCGAGGTGGTGACTGGCGCTTGTCCGCCATTGTCGGCGTTGTTGGCGGCGTACAGCTCTTCGTATCAGCGGAGGAGACGGCGCAAGTTGCGGCCACGCGCCAGCGGTCGGCGGGCGTAGTACTTGCGGTGCGCTTCCCGCAGGTGGTGCGGCCGAATCGGTCCCGTCTCCCCGTTCTTCTCCATAATCCGACGCGCTGGAATCCATGGTGCGTTGTTAGCATTAGCATGAAGGCTGTTTGAGAGGTGAAGAGCGTCCAGAGCCCACACGCATCCGCATCCGCACCTTCTGCCGTGATTTCGCCCACAAACACTTTGCTCATGCCGGCCATGACGATCGCCATCACATTGTTCACAGTCGGCACTTTCTTGTCCGCTGCCGAGCACTCTTGGATCAGTCGCGCCATGCACTGCCACGCCCATACACCCACAAATTCAATTACCCATCCACAGATGCAGTTGTCAGCACCACAGTCGTATAGAGAGAGTGGCATACGCACGCGCTTGATCGCGCCTCGTTCAAAGTGCGCGCGGCGGAACTGTTCGTGGCGCCGCGCCTCCAGCTCCGGCAGCGCCCGTAGCATCCGGAGCATGGAGGCGCTGTCCGAGAGCTCGACTTTGTCCAGCGACTGGCCATCCTCTTGCTGCTTCTGCTGGATCTCGTCGTCCGCTTCGTCGTCGTCGTCCTCGTCCACGTCGTCGTCGTCATCCTCGTCCTCGTCGTCGTCGTCCTCTGCTGCGGCGCCAGCTGCCCCCGTGTGAACGACGCTGGAGCTGCTGCTTCCAGCACGAGCTCCCTTGGCGTCGTCGTCCTCTTCCGTCATGGCGTCATCGTCATCCTCTTCTGTCATCTCCAACTCCTCGTCGGCGTCGTCTTCTGCATCGTCGACTTCGTGTTTCGTAGCGTCGCTCTCGGCGTCGCTGAGGGCGTTCGTTGGCACACGCATCACGTGCTCCGCCATCTCTCCAGGCTTCACCTTGGAGCAGCACAAGGTTTGTTTTTGAGACTGCCAAAAAGCAGGATACCATATTCCTCTTATATACACGAAGAAGATGTTTATTTCATTTTATAGCCACATCCATCATCCAAGTCCTCAAACAGTTATGTAGAAACTAAGCACATGAACTCGCAAATATACAATTATAACCGCATTAATCCCTTTACGAAACTATAACGAAACAACAATTCGCCTTGTTTCGGTCGTTGCGATGCTGTTTCCCCCGACCACGGAAAGAAGGTTGGACAGTTTATCATGGGTTCTGTATAGTCGTAGTCGAACTTTTTGTCAAAGACAGCGCCATATCATTCACATAAAAATGCTCCGATTTTACTGGCCGCTTGTTCGTTCTGTGCTGTCGCGAAACTTTCACCGACCGTCCGGCGGTCGGTCGCGTTCGCTGGCTCGACTCACATGCACTTTGTATGTTTGAAGTCGCGCGGATATGCATCTGCCCTTTTCGGCCGAGCTCGCTCGTTGGCGAGCGCTGACCGCTATTCTCCGTCTAGACGCCAACCACGAGAGCCGTCCGTCTGTCCGTCCGCGAGCGACTTTGTTGTCGGCCCGATTGTCGAGCCAGCCGCATAGTCAAACCGCGCTCGTCGGCGGTCAGCACAACCACAGAGCTCCCCCTCCCACGCATCCGACCTCTTGTCGTACGTGACCCCTCCTCCCTAGTCGTATGCGACCTGCGTGGTAGTGCTATGGGCGTGCGCTCGCTTGCTTGCTTGGAGCGAGCGAGCGAGCGGTGGCTGTCGCTCGCGTGTACAGACGCATGCGTGTGTCTGTCTGCAAGGGCGGGCAATGTATTGAGCGCTGCCATTCTGTGTGCTCCTTCACCCCAGCGCTGCCATTCTCCCGCCGCTGTCACCCGCCTCTCAAGCGTCTCTGCGTGCCTATGTCTTTCGTCGCAGGAGCCGCCGCCGCCGCGCTGGAGCCGCGCACCGCCGTGGCCGTGGCCGTTGCAAGCCTCCCCAAGCCCCAGCACATCCAGCAGCAGCAGCCGTCAGTTCGCGTCACCGACCACAGCAGCCGAAGCGCAAGCACGACACTGTTGCAGCTCCCACACCAGACGCCCCAGCAGCACCACCACGCGTCGTACCGGCACATTCTGACCCACCAAGAGCGCAAGAAGCTCCGCATGCCGAAGCGGAAAGCCGAGGCGTGGCCGGCGAGCATCCTCGGCGACCCGGACGTGCTCAGTCTCGACGACGAAGGCCGCTTCGTGCTCTGCAAAGTCTGCCACGTCCACTACGCTGTGCACGGTGGGAAGAAGCCGAAGCCGGTGATCATGAACTCGGGCTTCCGGACGCGTGCGTGGGACGTGCACAAAGAGCGCACGAACTCGCACCGCGTGCAGAAAAAGGACGGCAGCAGTCGCAACCACAGCAGCGCCACCACCACCACAATCAACACAATCGCCAGCGCTTCTGGCGCTAGTCAGCAAAAGCTGCGCTCTGTGGCTCCGACTGGGAACGGGAGTACCAGTCTGAAAGCGCTGACTGTGTCACCCCCACCTGCAGGACCAAAGACCGCTGGAGTTGTAAAGACATCGAGTCCAAATCCGAGTCCGTTGCAGCAGGAGCAGTCCCAGCCACAGTCCCAGCCTCAGTCTCAGTCTCAGTCTCAGTCTCAGTCCCAACCACAACAGCCTCCTCCAGCTCCAATGCAGACGCCAGGCACAAGCAAGCAGCCGCCTGCGGCTCCACGCAGTCAGCACGGCAACAACAGCCCACTGAAGCGACCGGAACTCGCTGTTCTCCCGCTGGCTTCGCCGCGACGTCGCGTCTTCCGCACCGTCAGCGGCTCGCACGCGCCGTGGCCAGTGGCCGACCAAGACGACGGCCCCCACCGCCGCGGCACGAGCGTGGACCAGCGCTCGAGTGCGCAACTTCCACCGCAGGTGATCGGCGAGGCAGCGACAGCAAACGCAACCACAACCGCCACCGCGTCGTCCTCTCTACCTACTGTATCCTCAGCAGCGACGCTCATACGACGGTCCGAGAAAGCCACGTCGGCTGCTCCACTGACGTCTGTCCAGCGGGACGGGATGATGCGCTGGCGTAACATGCACGACGACGTCAGCCGAGCGCTCAACACCAAGCCCAAGCGTGCCGTGCCCGACGCGTTCCCGACCGCCGAAGAGCTCAGCCGCGCGAACGCGGACGCCGCAGACTTTGGCGCGAACCGCGAAGCCGCCAAGAAGAAGCTCAAGTCGCTCGACGCCGAGTACGACGCGAAAGCGTTCAAGCGCTTGGACGTGCACTACGACCGCCGCAGTGCGAGCTACAAACAGTACTGGGGCACGCTCCGCGACATTTACTCGGCGCCGCCGCCTGGTCGGCTCCACACTAGCGCGACCGACGCGAGCCACCACCGGAAAGTGCTCCCGTCGCTCCGTCGTGGGCTGCTTGCGAGCAGCGACGGCAGCAGCGACAACAGCAGCCACGACAACGCGGCTGGTGGCGCGACGGCTGCTGCAGGCGACAGTGCGAGTCGGGAGCCTCACAGCAGCAGTGGCGGCACGGCTGCCCGTGAAGCCCGTGAGGCCACGACGCCTGACGACATGGGCTCGAGCGAGGACTCGGGCAAGACGACGGTCGTGGTGCACGACCAGGCGCTCGTGAATGCGATCGACCGGCTCACTGGCGTCGTGTCGAAGCAGCTGGCAGCCGACCGCCACGCGCACGAGCGCGAGAGTGCGACGGCGAGTGCGCTCGCGACGCTCACGTCTGCGATCGCTGCGATGCGTGCGGAGCAAGACAGTGCGTTCGGCCGCTTGCTCCAGCTTCAAGAGCGACGGCTTCAGGCCACTGAAGCGATTCTGCAGCACAAGCTCCGCAAAGAAGCGGCGCGGTCGAGCCAGAGCCAGAGCGCCAGCAGCAGCAGTCGCGACAGCCACAGCCACAGCCACAGCAGCAACAGCAGCAGCAATGGCGGCGTCAGCAGTAATGGCGAGAGCCGAACTGGAGAAGGAAGCAGCGCCAGCACCAGCAGCACTGTCGTGAGCGCCAGCAAGTGCGACGCCGTGTAGGACTCGCCTCCCATAATAGTTTCGTGAGTGGGAACGCGGGTCGCTGTGAACCCACCCAGCATGTCATAACTTATCATTAATTCCGTCACTGGCTTTTGATGCCCACCAGCTCAATTGTTTGTGTTTCTGGCAAGGCACTCGGACGAGGGAGGACGGATGGACGACGTGCCTGCGTACGCTGGTGACGCACACAAGTTGTTCGCGCACGTCACAGCGCTGGCTGCTGACGCGCAGCTGCGCGCGTTGCTGCTGCGCTACAAGTGCGAGGCGCTCGAACGCACGCTTGAATTCGTCACTGCGCAGCAGACCCGACGCTTAGAGCGCGAGCAAGAGACGCACGCGCACGCGCACGTGCTCCACGAGTCGGTCGAGGGGGCGATTCAACGCGCACGACTAGTGCGAGCTGCGCTAGTGACCTCTGCGTCCAGCGAATCAGACGACGGTGATGATGCGGGCGACAAGGGCGATAAAGGCGAGCTGCAGAGTATCCTGGCGATGGCCAAGCGCATGAGCACGCCACCGCCATCGCTCACTCCAGCCAGTGAAGCGACAGCGACCCGACTCGAGTACCCACGGCGCATGAAGGCGCTGCTCGAGCAGCTGCGGGACGCAGAGGCGCACGAGTCGGTCCGCTTCGTGTTTTGCCGCAAGCTCAGCGAGCGACTGGCGATGCGAACAAACGATGCAAACAACGACGGCGTGGGGACGGCGACGGAGCGCAGCCGTGTGTACGTGGGGTACGCGCAGCAGGCGGCGCGGCTCCAGCACGCGTACACGCTGCTTGCGGCCTTTACGCACGCGTGGGCGGACCGGGTAGCGTCCGAGCGGTTCCAGGCCGCAGTGGAGGCGCCGACACTGGCGGGAGTCGTCCCAGTGTACGCGCGCGTGCAGCAGGTGCGATGCCAGGAGGTACAGTAGTTCGTCCCGTGGTCGGGACCCTTCACTCACAGTACGGGAGGTGGTGAGCACACAGGCGAAGCGCATGTTCAAGCGGCTCCAGACAGAGACGCGCGCGTTCGCCCAGCGAGCGCCGCCGCCACCACCGCCACTGTCGCATGTAAGTGACGCGTAGAGAGCTCAGAGACTGAGAGAGGGAGAGTAGAGCTCACCATCGCCTGACTGTGACTAGGCTGCTGCGGCCCACCGAGACGCGTTGCTGAGCAGACTCACGAAGGCCAAGCCGGCACCGCATCAAGAACGTTCTGCTGTGGGGGCGATCACGAACGCGCCACTAGCGGCATCCCCACTGCTATCGGCGCACGCGCACACGCTCGAGCGCCTGCAGACAGCGTGGGACGCGTCGTCGATCGTCTCGGGACATGCGATAGGCAGTCGGCCGTTCGACACGGCGTTGCGGGAGCTCATGCTCGTCGACACATCGAACGCGGTCCTCGCGTTCTTCAAGACGATCTTCTGCGACGAGGTGGACGAGCCGGACCCTGAGCGGATGCAGCACATGCTGCTGCTGCTCCGGCTCGTCGACTCGGTCGCGTTGGCCAATGGGCGGCGCCTGCGCAGTGTTGTCAGAACGACGACGACAACGACAGCAGGTGAACGACAGCGAGAGAGCAGCTGACTAACTGACCAGGGAGCGTGAATGCTGCGACGTTTCAAACCGACTGACATCACGTGGTGGCGACCGTCCGTCGGCTACTGCTCTTGAAGATCGCACTACCCCACCCAGTCCAGCGTCCCTGGTGCGAGTGAAGCACCCCTCTTCCCTCCTCAACGGCGACGTCGCCGCCGGCCCCGACTCGGACTCCGGCTCCGTCCGCGACTCGAGCTGCGGCTTCGCGAGCGCCGGCGGCTGCGTCGGCTGTTCTCGCGGTCTCGAGCGCGTCGATCCGTCGTCGTTTCGACGCGCGAGCGGTCGTCTCTGCTACACCAGCGGACAAGCACCAGTCAGTACCCAACACACACACTCCCAGTCTCTTTCCTCCATACTGAGCTGCTGCAACAAACGCACCGCGGCCGCGAGCGCGAGCGCGAGTGGCGGTCGCGCCGTTCCCGGTCGACTCCCACCGGCTGCCTCTTCCTGGTCTCTCCCTTGTCGCCCACATCGTTCACTGGCGTGTCGAGCACGTCCGCCACCGCGTCCACGTCGCGCCCACGACGGCGTTCACGACGCGCGTCCGCGATCTCCGTAATCTTCCGGCGGATCTGGAGGTACCCAAGGTGGAGCTTGCCGCCAAAGTGGTCTGCGAGCCGGCGGTCGCTGTCAAAGATGCTCAAGAACGCGCCGCACACGTCGCACACGCGCAGCTTCTGGTTCACTGCGAGCGTCCCACGGTCGTTCTCTGGAGCCGCCGCGTCCCCGCTCTTTGCACCGGCCGCCGTCTCTGCACGGAACGACGTGAGCATCGCGTTCGCTTGCGCCATCGTCATCTTCGTCTTGAGTTCTTCCACTGTGTCCAAGAGCTCCAGTGCGACCTCCACGTCCCCGTTGGCGCCTTGAAACCACAGTAGCAATTCCACGATTTATTACAACCCGATTCCGACCATTTCACAAATACCTCACAATAACTGCACGATTCACACAAAAACTGCGCAATCACACGCACCTGCGGTCTCTGCTCGCTGGAGCACGCTCTGGATCTCGGCAGCGATTGCGCGCGCCTCGGCGCTCTCTGCGCCGTCGACGTCCGCAACAGAAGGCGCTGCCGCACCGTCTGTCTCCTCCAAACGGCGCTGTGCGCGTGCGATGCGCTTCTCGACGTCTGCCACGAAGCGCACGAGCTCGCGCTCAAGCTCTTGCTCGTAGCCCCAGTCGCGCTGCGGCTGCGCCAAACGCGCGCGCTCAAACTGCTCGCGTAACGCCGGCGCGTGCATGAGCGCGCAGTCGCCAAGGTCCATTTTCGTGTTCTGGAAGAGCTCGTGGGGGCAGAGGCCACAGAGAAAGCGCTTGCACACACGCGCGTGGCGAAAGTCGGTCACATCTTCGTCCGGACGGTCGCCGTCGCGGTTGACGCCCATGAGCGCGTCCAGCAGCGCGCGCTGCTCGTCCATCGTTACTACTGATCTTGCTTTCCAAATGGGCGGGGTCACGAACAGACATAACGCGATAGTGATATAAACGAGGTAATTAAGGATACAATTCCTGACAGCAGAAAAACCCACAGTTGGGTTTTTCTATTGTCGTGTGTCGAGGAGCTGCTGTCGATCAAGACCAGCAACGATACAGGGTGGGATATCCGACAGTTTGAGCAGCCCGCATTCGAGCGATTAGGAAGTATTGACAGATGAGGACAGTGTGAACGAAGCGCAACGAACGAGCTGGGTGAATGAATTCCTGGACGACTGCGGCGATATAGCAAAGTCGTCACGTGGTGGGGCGTACGTGTCGTCCCTGCAGAACAAACAACGAAGACACTCTGACCACCGCTCTCACGACTGAAGGCCTCTCAGTTCCGCACAGAGATGGAAAGTCCACTGACAAGGCTGCCGTCCTCAACATCCTCCACGTTGCTGCCCTCGAGCGCAAGGTACTCGTC
>JAASGD010000901.1:0-15057 GCA_023334115.1 Globisporangium megalacanthum | reverse complement strand
GCGGACCTCGGGCGGCGAAATGTGCTCGGGGCGGCTCATGGCGCTACAGAGTGAGTGCTGTCACGTGGGTCTGGTTGGTGATGGCCTTGTCGTGCGTGCTCTTTGGTTGGTGAGGGCTTGATTCAAACAAAGTAGAAGTTTGTTGAAACTCGCTTTTTGAGAACAATAAATAAAAAAATAAAAATTCGAGGTTATATATTTTCAACCAATAAGATTGTTCAAAAAACGTACTTACACATCCGCATTCGAACTTACACATCCCCACACATCCGCATAATCATGGACGATAGCAGAAACAAATTAATTTTTCACGAACTTACTGAGAAAACGAACTTAATATTGAGAATGATAAAGTTCGTTTTCTGAAGCGAAATTTTGTTTAAATCCGAATCGTACTTACAATAAAGCACACTGTAGCTATAAAATACGGGCTTGTGGGCGCCATCGGAGAGGTTTGGAATGTGCAGTGATGTGAATGGTGGGGCGTGGTTGTCTACAATTGCTCTTTGGTCACCGACAATCACTGTTCACCAGCTGAATTCGTTTTGATCCGATTAAAGAGGGTATTGCCATTTGGTGGTGTAACTTATTGGGAGTAAGGTCTGTACTACAGTAGTTCAACATCAATTGTTGGACTGTAGTTACACCTAGTATGAAGGAATTTTGAAGGGTCTTCAGCAAATACCGTACTTGAGTTTTTCTGAACTCAAGGACCTTCAGCAAGTACCGTCCTCAGAAATTTTGAATTAGCCGCGTCGACGGACCACATCACGCGCCACACCAGTGTGAAGTCTTCGGATTTGAGGCTCACGATTGGACAAAAAGGTGCGTTTCTGTGATTTGGTGAAAATCTGACCATTTGCAGCCGCTGCGGATGCACCAGAAGCAACTCAAGAGATCCTAACACGAGACCGGTGACAGCATGGAGGACACCGTGGACGACAGCGCCGTAAGCTGCACGGAGGTCGTCGTCCATTCAGGACAGAAGATGGCAGCCACTCCGCCTCGTGCTGACGATGTATACGCCGCTGGTATACAGGGAATCTTGCTGCAGTTCCGGTGCGAGGCGGACATGCTCCTGTCTGCCCAATCCCACCTCCACAACCGCCAAGCTGTCAACCACGAGCAGATCATGTCGCTTTTCCATGTCTTTGCGCACGCTCAAGCCTCGCTGCAGCAAGACACCGAGGCACGGCTCCAAGCAGCGCTCACTGAGCACGAGGGCTTTGGTGGAGGCCGCCTCTGCCAGCATGAAGACCGGCATCGAGCAAGGCATCAACGCAACCTTCCACGACGGCCTGTCGACATCGCTGGCGCCAATCGAAGCTGCAGCCACCGAACGCATGCGCACGCTGAGGACAACGCTGCGCGAGGAGCTGACGTGGACGAGTAAGATGTCCTTTGCCAAGGGGCAAGAGGTGGCGCTCGCCATGCTGCAGGGCGACGTCGTTACCGTCATCGCGCGTGCTGATCAGGAGCCAATGATCGTGAGCAAGGACTGGCGGTCAATGCTCGCGACGGACCCGTGCGGCGGAGGTGTTGGGGGAGCTGGAAGAGCACATGGAGGCGACGATCAAAAGCGAGCATAAGCAAGCTGCCACAGTGCAGATTGATGCGCTCGTCATCAGGTCGTCAGCCGACTTCATGCTCAAGTGTCAGCGCGAGGTCGTGGAAGCGAACGCGCAGGCTCGAGCGTACGTCGCGTGAGAACGAGGTCGAGCAGCGTTTGCCAGACTTCCTCAAGGCCGCGTTCGTGGGCACCCAGAAGAAGATCGCGGCGGACCCAGAGCAGCGCGAACGCGACCAAGCGATCGTCGCCGCGCTCGAGCGCCGCGTAGCTGAGATCTCGGACCTCATGGCCAGCTTTCAGCGGAAAGTGGAGCAACGGATCGAGTCCTCTGTCGGCTTGCGATTGAGCACGCGGAGGCTGCAGCAAGCGAGCGCGCGGGCGAGCGTGCAGTCAAGGTGGAGCAGACCATGCAGACCAGGTTGGAGCACCTGGCGAGCACTGTCGCGGGGCTTGGCTGGCTTGCACATGGGCTTATGAGGGAGCGTGTGTTTTCAACTCTGTCTTTTATTATGTTTTGGTTTTGAAATGGTGATGAAACTAAGGTAAACTAAGGCTGCCTCGCAGTCACTCAATAATGGAATCTCCTGATTGAATAAAAGGGCGCTCCCTTGAGCCAATGGGAGAATATCCGCTAAAAGAGGTAGAACCCTGAAGGTGTCCGAATAGGGACACACCTGTTCAAAATTAGGAGCGCACCTACTTGGGTGTGTACGGTGACCCCGTTACAAAGCACCCCATTGGTGCGTGGTGTCGGGACAGCGGACGGGATCGAAGTCCTCGCCGCGACGACGACTGCTACCTTCGAGAAGCTTGCCCGCGCGTTGGAGCACGGCGGCGTCGACGGCGTTGGTGCGAAGAGCGGCCGTCCGAATGCGGTCACGGAGCCAGCGACTGCGCCTCATCCTGGCGCATTCAGTGTGCAGCGAGCGGTCGGTGCGAGCGGTGGCCATCCAGCTAGTAATGACCACGGTGGCACACAAGCAACGAAACAAGCGACAGCGCCGCCCCCAGACGCAACGAGCTCGCAGCAAGAGCCAGCAACCACAGAAGCCAAACTACAGTCGACTTCGTACAGCAACAGCTCCAGTCTCGCCGTCACTCACGATCGACGTCGAGCGCCACGTGAGATCGGCGATCACGGCGGCAAACGACAGGCTGTTGACTTTCGATCAGATACAGAAGGACGTCAGTGAGTTGCAGAAGGTCGTGAAGGCGAAAGCGGTGGCTGCGAGCGCTGAACGAGCTCTGACGCTCGACGCAGGAGTTCAGATGAGGCTGCGTATGCTCGAACTGGAGTACGGAGAGTAGCAGGAGCAGCGAACTGTGCATGATACGTGCATTCATAGATGAGTACATGGTTTCACTCGCCTACGCTACAGCTCGACGCTTGCGCAGGAGAACACTTCCGACATGTCCATGACGTCGTTGTCCTCGTCGTCGTCGTCCATGAACGCGAGGAGCGCGTGGCCAGGTATGTGCGACCCAGTCTCGTTTGCTGCGACGCGATCGCACTGAGTCAGGTCGATGAACTCTCGGTTGGCGCACAGGGGCGAGCGCATGTCTACGTTGTGTGGGGCGAGACTTGCTCGGTGTGACGTCGCCATGCGTCCACTGCCGCCAAAGTCCCGTTCGATCTGAGCTGGCGGCGACGGCAGGCTGTACAGGATCTTTGCGACGACCGATAGTAGCCTGTAGGTGTTCTGCTCGGCCTGTTGCTTCCAGACCTTGAGTGCACAGGTGCTGGAGACAGGCGGCTCTGAACCCCATCTCTGAGCTCCTCCTCCGCGCGGCTGTCGCCGACTTGGACAGGAGCGGCAGGTTCAGGACGCGCGGAGAACATTGAGAGCAGTTTGTCGTCAAAGGTCGCGGCGCCGGCGGTCTTGGTTAGTTGGTTGCTTCGGATAATCGCCACCATCATCCTCTTGATCTTCTCCATCACGCGCAAGTTGAGCTTCTCCACGATCTTCGCGCATTCGGCTGAGTTCACATGAGGCGCGTTGCAGAAGCGCACCATTCTATTGAACGCCGTGTTCTTGAATTGGGGGTGAAGGAAGAGCTGCGACTCGAACACGAACGAGTTCGACATCCTAAAGCTCGGGTCCGAGTACTTCTTGAAAAAGTGCTCATCGAGCGCGTCGACCAAGAGCTGCTGAGCCTTCACAACCAGCGGATGTATCTTAGAGATCGGGACATAGCACGGCTTCTTTTTCGTTGAGCGAAATTCCTTGATCGCGTCGCGGTTGTTCAGCGTGGTCATCCGTAGTTGGTAGAGACGAAGGAGCGTCGCGACTTGCATAGCCTCTTCGGCTTGCGAGATCGCGTTCGGATCTTTGATTGGCTTGAGCAGCGACAAGAACTGCTCCAGTAGCTCCTTCTTGCCGGTAAGAGGGGACGCGCGCGTCACCGACCTGCTTGGAGTCTCTGCTCGCTTGGTGAACCACCGCTCGAGCGGCTCCTACAATTCCAGTAGTCGCTCGATCACGCGGACTAGCCCAAGGAAAAGATGCGCTTGAAAAGTAATCAAGCGCACCGTCTTGTCCTTGCCCTCGAGCTGGCACCATGCCTGAAAGATCGTGCCCATCGTCTCCACTTCCTTCACGGCGCGCACCGTGACGCGGATGCTGTATCGACGAGCTCGGTCATGTCTGGGTTCTTTGCCGTGGCCTTGGGCTCGAGGCTAAGCGCGTGCTTTGTCGCCACGTTGGTGAGGTGTACCAAACGACATTCTCACTGCAAGTTGAGACCGGTAGCGAGCATCCACTAGAGGTCGCTCATACCGCCGAACAGGTCTGACTCGCAAAGGCCGATGTCGGACGCCATGTGGAGTAGCCGCCGCTTGAATGGGCCACGGATGCCCTTCAACCGCTCGGCGTAGGTGGGCGTGAACACGCGGGTCCTGAGAAGGATTGGCCGCAGCGACCACGACAAGTCGACAAAGTACACGCGAACGCCGAGGTACTTCTGGTTCTGCGTCGGTGCAGTCCAGAAGTCAGCGACCACGGTGAAGCTGGGCACGCCAGCGGTCCGGCTGTTGGCGAGCACGCACATGGCCGCTCGCTTCGCAGCGGCGTACATCTCGACGACGCTGTGCGAGACGATCTTGGCGTTCAGTGTAGCCTTGAAACTGTCCTTGAGCATCATGCGCGCGATGAGCTGCGAGTCCTCGTACTCGCCCGCGCGGAAGGGCAAGTTGTTGAGGACTATGTTCCTCGTTGAGAGGAGCTGGTAGAGCCGCTGCGGGTAGCGACTGAAGAGAGGGCTCGCTTGAAGCGTCTCGATCTTGGACGTCGCGTTGGACGACTTCGCACCGTGCAGTGGGTAGATCGTCCACGAGTCGCGGCATACTTGCGACCCGAGGCAGATCCAGACGAGCTCGTCCTTCTCCTTGTGACGGAGACGCACTCCCCACTTGTGAATGGAGGACCATTCGTTCGGCTTCGGGCAGACGATCTCGAACACGGAGTCGGCAGGCGTGAACGTCCGAATGGCCTCCTCCAATGCAGCTGGTGGCTCCATATCGCACGTAGCAACAGCGACCGAGAGCGCCAACAGCGAGTAGGAGCCAAACGTAGTCTGCAAGAGCGAGCACGAGCTGGGACTTCGAACGTCACGCGGCTGGAGAGAGGGAGTTGAGATGCGTGCACAAGCTGCTCGAACTGTGGGAGCACCTGACCGAGCGACGACTGCCGAGCACGTGGACGCGTGTCGGCTCTGAATGCTGCAACGAGCGACGACTGCGAGGGACGTGCACGAGCGACGGCTGTCAAGCATGTGGACGCGTGGAAAGAGCGGTAGCTGCGGCGCTGGAATGAGCGGTGGCTGCAATCGGCGACTGTTATCGGCGTACACGAGCGACTGTGGGCTGGTAGACCAGTCCACTTTTGCGTGGCGATCCGCTCGCGATGTTGAAGGTTGCGATCTTTGTTTTAGCGAATCAGTCGCCTTGGTTGTGAAGATCATATGTTGCTGCAGTATCGCACCCGTGAAAAGCGAAGTGAAGGCAACGTAAGCGGCAGATTTTATGACGATTTTAGATCTGAAGGACTGTACTCGCCTTCAAATTTTGGACGGCGGTTTTGAAGGCAGTATATCGGTTTTAACTGTTCAGTTTCGGTATCTTCATAATAGGTGTGACCACGCCTGGAACGAAGGAAGTGTGAAGGCGCCTTCGACCCCAAATGAGAGAAGTACGGTACTGTCAAAAGAGCACAGTCCTTCTCTTAATTCGTACTTTACACGAATGAAGCCATACACAGCACCACACAAACTTCGTTTCCTTCGTTTCTGCGCACTCTCATTGGCTGGAACAACAGCAGCCCATCATTGGTTAAAAATGACCTAAATGCAGCCTTCCCAACAGAATCACTCTAGATCTTGCACAACAATCGCTGACGCGCCGGAGACCACCATAGAAGCACGCAATGACCTCGTCCAACAACAAGGACGGCAACAACATGCAGCTGGTACTGCACAGCGACCAGGACGCGAGTACGGAGCCGGCAGTCGTTCCAGGCGACAGTTCGGTCGCGAGTATGGAGCTGGCAGTCGTTTCTGGTGAGAACTCAGCCGCAAAGAGGTACGCCGTCGCTGTCCAAAAGATCCTGCACAACGTCCGTCAGCAGGTTCACGCCTTGTTGCTGCGGTTGCGATGAGCTGCTGTCGCGCTGGTTCGCTGCTTGGTGCTGCGACACAAGCTGCTGCCGTGCTGTTCGCGGCTTGGTGCTGCACCTGCGACGAGCTGCTGCCACGCCGGTACGCGGCTTGTTACTTCGGCAGCGACGAGCTGCTGTGGCGGTGGTCCGCGGCTTGTTGCTGTGGCTGCTTCGACAATGTAGTGCCGACAACTTTACGTTTTGACGTTGCGCTTCTCTTTGCACGAGCTGGTGCGAGCGCGGCTAGACCTGTAAGCAGACGTGTTTAGCAAGATAGCGTTGTACTGCTGCTCTCTCAGCCACTGGTTCGTATGTACCAGCAGCACGCAGCCAGAGATGATGTGATCTCACGCGCGCGAGCTGTGAGCACTGTGTGATTTGCGTGATGATCGCAAGTCGCACGCAACCACGATACAGAATCTGGTAGATCTCGAGAGATCTTGGGGCTCAGGATTTGGCCAATGAGCAGCCGAGGAAACGAAGTTTTATGTTGCTCAAACTTGGGTACCCTAACTCAAACGATGTTGAGCAACCTAACTTCTCTTTTTTGAGAAGTTTTGGGTTTGAAGGACTGTACTCTCGGTTACTAGTACTTTTTTTCTATTTTGGGCTGCAGGCGATATACCGGAATAGCGCCTTCCATATCGGTTTCTTCATTCCAGTGTGACTAGTTCAGCATCACTTGTTGGGTTATAATTTATTTATGAACTATATGACAATCAGTAACAATTGAGAAATGACATATGGGAATGAGATAAGAATTTGGTCATTTTGACTTCTGAACGAACGTATTGAGTCTATTATAGACTCCGTCATCCCCTCGAAAATTAACGCTCCTTTGAAACTCTGAATGTCTCGACTTTCAGAGTTTCAAAGGAGCTTTAATTTTGTTGAAGATTTCTGTGGTCGACTTTACGCATCTGAACCTCTTTCTATCTTACTCCAAAATCAGTACACGTCGGTGTCAATATGAAGTCAACAACTCTTGAAATGCATTGTCTGGACGAATTTGACTGGTGAGTTGAAATGCACTGAATCAAGCGCTAACAAGTAGTCCTACCCGCGCTCTCTGTCGTTACTTTGCCAGCTGTTTCGGACACTCGCTGGCTTCCATTCGCGCATACAAAGTGAAGGTCCAGCCATCGTGGTGTTGTCGTCACACGAATTCACGCTGTCGCACTCTATGCGGAAAAGCCGTGTAATTTGACTAATCAACTGTATGCGGAAAAGCCATGTGATTTGACTGATCGACTCGAGTCTCGTTCGTGCACTCGTGGACGCGGTGCAACTCGCTCACTTACGCTTCTTCTCAGTCTCGCCTCTTCACGCCTCCACCGTCACCACCGAGCACACGTCTGGCGAGCGAGCATGCACAAGGAAGGCGCGGCTGGCGGCAACGGCTTCGTGCTCTACAGCCTCAATATGGACGACGCGAGCTCGAGCCAGTCGTCGGCGCCAAGCGCGCCGAGCCCGTACTCGCTCGGTCCGAACTCCCGCCCACCGCCACGCACGAACTTTCGCGCGCCACCGCCGCCGCACACGGCCGTGCTGCGTACAAACTTCACGACGAACGGCGGCGGTCGCGGGTCCGTCGGTGCACTGAACGACCCGTCGGTGTCGCCAGACGCGGGCTTCCAGGACATCCAAACGCCGCACCTAGTCGGCGTCGTGCCGGACCCGCACGCGCCGACGCCTTTCGCAGTCCCTTCTGGGCCTTTACCGCCGCCGCTCGAATCCCAGAAGCCCGCGACGTCGCTCGTGAGTATGGTCGCGATCTTTCTGGCGATCGCACTCGGCCTCACGATCGGGTACGTGCTGAACCACCACGAAGTGAGCACCTCCGTGACAAACTGGGTGCGCACGCCTGGAGACTTGTACGTGCGCGCAGTCCAGTGCATCGTCGTGCCGCTCGTGTTTGTGAACGTCGCCGTGTCGATCGCCGACCTTGTGCACGTGGGCTTGGGCCGAGCTATCGGCGTGCGGGTCGCCGTCTTCTTTGTGGGCTTGACGCTCGTGGGCGTCCTCGAAGGCATCGGCATGGGCTTCCTCGCGCGCGTCGTGTACGACAAGCAGCTCGCAGACGGGACGCCGAGCCGAGCCGCGCTCTTTGGCATTCGCTGTAGCAACGGCCAGTACCTCGAAATGCTCACGTCGGGCCTCGTGACGTGCTCTGCGAAGGCGCTGAACGCCACGTCGACGTTCCTCGTGGAAGACGTGAACAAGGCGTTCGTGCAGACGACGGCGGACGCGGACTCGGCTGACTCTCTCTCGCTCAACCTCATTGCGATCCTCGAGCTCTTCGTGCCCGCGAACTTCATGGCCGCGCTCGTGGACAACACGCTCCTGAGCATCGTAGCGTTCGCGATCCCGGTCGGCGTGACGCTCGCGACGAGCTTCCACGGGCCGCTGCCGCTGAACCCGCTGCTCGAGTTCCTGCGCGAAGTGAACGACGCGCTGCTCGTGATGACGCACTGGGTCGTGCGTTTCACGCCCTTGGCCGTCCTCTCGCTGCTCGCCGGCTCGTTCAGCGCCGCGAGCCTCTCGAGCGTCGTCTCCGAGTCGCCGGTGCTGCTCACACTGAGCGTGAGTGGGCTCTTCCTCGCCGCTGTGCTCGTGCACGTGCTCATTGTCCAGCCTGTGCTCTTTACAGTGCTCACGCGAGGCGCGAACCCGTTCGCGTACATGCGGCAGCTCGTCCCAGCGCTCGTGGTCGCTCTCGGGTGCGCGTCGTCCGTCGCGACGCTCCCCGTCACGCTCCACTGTGTCGAGCGCTCGCGACAGGTCCCGAACGCCTCCGTGCGGCGCTTCGTGCTCGCAATTGGCGCGGCCTTGAACAAGAGCGGGACCGCCATGTACCTCCCGATGATGGTCTTCTACCTCGACGACGTCACGGGCCTCGGCCTCAACTTCGACGCGGTCAAGGTCTGCGTCCTGGTGCTCGCATCATTCCTCGGCGCGCTCGCAGCGGCGCCGGTGCCGGGCGGCAGCCTCGTGCTGCTCACGACTGTGTGGAAGATCGCGTTCCCGACGCACGACGTGCCCCAGCTCTACGCGCTGCTCGTGGCGGCCGACGCCGTGCTCGACCGCCTCGTCACGTGCGTCAACGTGCTCGGAGACGCCATGGCCGCACGCGTCATCAGTGCGCAGTTGAAGATGCACGACGGCGCGGGTGACATCCTGCGCCACCACGAGCAGCCCATGCTCGCGACCATGTAAGTTTGTAAGGGGAAGAGACGGGAGGAATGAGCGAAAGAGAGCCAAGCCAAGATCTAGCGCTTGCGGTGTACCGAGTGGCTGTTGTAAGTTGTTATGTAGCGTGTCTGCTGCCCACCATCCTTCTTCCTCAGTTCTCCCACAACACACTGTCATTCGACTGCTTGCCGCGGACGCCGACTGTTTCCGAGTGCAAAAAATGGGTTTGCGAGTACAGGTCGGTATACCGGTAAATACCGCAGAACCACGAGTGCATCGCAGCAAACCCTATCGGCTGGTCATAGAGAACATTTCTCACATAGGCTCCTACTCCTAAACCCTAGACCAACCCTAAACCCTAAACCCTATATTATGTACAGCCTACAGCCTATCCTAAACCAAACCTTAACAGTAGGGTACATACCCTAATCCACCCCTGCAGGCTGGGGGTGCCCACTCAAACCAAATCCGGGCCTTCAGGCGGGACCCATACATAGGGTTTATGCCGGTATGTACTCGGTTTTATGACGGTTTTACATAAACGGGACATGTACTCGACTTCCTCCAAAATGCACTCTTACTCGATAATGAACTCTTTTGTTGCGCCACTGTGGCATTCAATTTGAGACCTTCGTGTCTGTTTCCCATCTCCCAAGGTTTGTTAGCATGCTGTACTCACAAAGCTACGTACGACAAGCTAGAGCATCTGGAGCAGCCTCAAGCATGAGACGAGGAAGTGCGCGCGACTCAGTCAATGAAACTGATAAAGTTTCAATTGACTGATAATCAGTTCTGTATTTCGGCACGATTGTCGGATATTTTTCTGCTACCGGTAGGATACTGGTCCCGCTCCAATACAGAACATTTAGCACTGATTCTCTGACTCAAGTACACCGGATTTGGCCGATTCAGGTAGGTGCACCCAAAATCGTGAAATCCGCTAGAGCGGACTAGCGCGTGATAGCGACATGTTTGGATAGTTCGTCATCTCGCGATTCTATCGGTACCATTGGTTGCTTCAAAGGCGCAATATTGATCGCATGCCGCGCTCTCGCGTGCAGCGTCTTGGCGTTGGTGGGCACAGGTTTTCTCCAGTAAACCTTCCAAATACGCTAAAACCTGTACAATACCGTATAATTTTAGATTTACGTGTAAATGTCTTGCATCGCGTGGATTTCAAAATGAGTACATAAGAAAACACGAGCTCTTGCCGCCACAGCGGCAAGCCCAGAGGAGATCAACTCGAATCCACAAATGACGCACACTTACTCGACACTTTACATACTACGCCATTTCACGGTCAAAATCAAAGTTTGCTCGTTCTGGATCAAAACCTCCACAGTCAAATTCAAACCCCCCTACAAACGCATTCGATTGACTGAAACGATTTTGAGGGGAATCAAACTCGATTGGAAAATGGTTGGACCAACCTGTGTACTGGATCCCACACACTGTGGATGATTCACTGAGCTCACACACTGTGCAAACATTCGCGAAGATGCCGCACCAAAAACGCCCTCCGTGTAGGAGCGTGCGCCGCACCAACAACCGGACCGCCGTTTCCGCACACAGGGGGTGTCGGCACACATGATCAGTGACGAGCGCGCCAAGAAGCAAAAAGCGAACTCGAACTGAGCGGCAACACCACTCTCATGGACATGTTTCCGCTTTTAGAGGAGCGCTACTCGTCACCACCGATCACCAATCCTACTTCCTACAACTCGTCGCCAGCATCCTGCTCCCAGAAGCGGTGCCGCCAGAGCTTCGCCGCGTGCTCACTATACACGTACACATAGCCCCATTTCATGCGTTTGGTAAATTTGAGAAGCCTGTTGTCAATAAAATCGACAAGTGAACATTTCTCGCAGTGATCATATTTGAGAGTCTTTGGATTTGACTGTGGAGGTTTTGATTCAGAACGAGCAAACTTTGATTTTGACCGTAAAATGGTATGAGCCGCTTGCCTAGCAGCGTCCTCACCTACATCTCGCCTGCGACCCATGCCCACCTATAACGCGTAGTGTCCACTGCACTGCGCGCTCGATCTGCCCGCCACATAAACCAAACGCGGCCTGCTACTGTGGGTTGCATCGCACGACATGCAAACGGCACAGCTCATAATACGGCCTGTACTGCGTGATGGTTTGAGTGCATGCTCCAATCCAACAACGCTCAAGCAAAAGCGCTGGTTGTCCACACTGCCTGTAACGCTTAATTTCGGTATAGTGATGAAATTGATGAAGGTAGATTTTTCGTGGTAAATTCGAACAGCCTGGGTTTATTGACAGAAGCGCCCGTAATGTAGACATCAATAACTAAATAAACTTCGATTTACGGTCATAAGACCGAATAATTTATCGCCAGAGGCATGCCATTTCGTCCCCTGGACAGGCGAAAAATGGGGAGATGCCTCGATGTCACCCAGCATAACTTAACCCACAAGAGGCCAATTGCTGTGAGCACGATGTCACCAAATCCGCGAGACACAGGGCTTTCGAATGGTGCCACTCGTATGTTCCATAACGCACTAGCGGGTTTGATGCTTCACGGGGCCTACCAAATTCGGTGCACTTGAGTCAGAGAACCAGTGTTAAACTTTACTGTTAGTACTGAATTCGACAGTTCGTATTGAGGAAAATATTTTTTGAATTGTACTAGAACTAGTACCGGTAGTCTGTAATACTGTATGCATGTACTGTATTTCCCGGAATTGAACGGACCACTTCGTTTGGCTCTTCTTCGCCAGAAAACTACCAAGTCTAATATAATCAGTAATGTGTCTTTAATTCAACTGAGCAGTGTATTTGATATAAAAGGCAGTTTTGTACCGGTATTTTCATGATTTAAAAAACAATCTGAACGGTATTTTAATCATGCAAGTTCTGTGGTTGTGATTTTATGCCAATGAATAATGAACCCAGATGGTCCGTTCTATTACCGGGAAATACAGTAAAATCAACATGTATTCACAGAACAAGTATTCACGCTGACATAAACGTTAACGTGAACACTACAGTACTGGTCGCGCCTCGGATGAAGTACAGACAACGACGGAAAAAGACGGCAGACAGAAAAGCACGGCAAACAAAACAAAAACTGCTAAAAAAACATAATTTTGTCCAATCAAATTTGTTCAAAACAAAGGACACCAATCAAATCTCCTTGTTCAGCCGAAATGTTGCTTTGAAAGTGAACCATTTCTACTCTCGTCGTTAGTCCACTCTTCTTTTTTGTCCAATCAAAATACAATTCTCTGACTCAATGCTGACGCCAAGTCCATACAAACTAAAAGGATTTTGCCGTCTTTTTTCCGTCGTTGTCTGTACTGATTCGAGAAGTGGGTTATCGATATACAGGCATCTCCCTCAATAAGTTACATCATGATAGCGCATGTAAAGTATTTGATGGAGACTAAAAGTTATGCAAAAATCAAAGATTAGAGTTTTTGTGATTGTGTCGTTCTGGGTAGTTGCGATCTGTACGACAACGCACATACTCGGCATGTCGTTCTTGTTGTTCCTATGACGATGAGATTGTTCTTCACCACCGTGCTATTGTTGAGCGATACGAACATGTTGGCCAGCACGTCCTTATAACGAGGCGCGGGGTTCGGTTCAGGAATTCTTGTACAGTATCGCGCTCTTGACATCGATGCTGGTACTGTACTTGTGTGATCGTTATGGCACACTCCAAGCATCATCGAAGCCACCGCTGCTGATATGGCGCCGAGGATGCTGATGTCGGCCCCTAGCACCGTCGCGGCAGCAGCGGCAGAAATGACCTCGATTTTCATATGAACGCGAGTGCGAAAGCAGTGATGGCGAACGAAGCCTTCGTGATCTTTTTCGTTGCTGAAGATGGTTCGTGCGAGGTGGTGGCAAGGTGCTTGCTTGTTTACGGCGCGTAAGTCAGAACGAGTGCCAAGGGGGCTGCAGCCGAAGGAGGCAAAGGCTGGTCGACGAGAGAGATTGAGAGAGAAAGAGCGCTCCTGTCTTTGACGCGTGTAACACGCAAATTAACACGCGGCGTGTTAATTTTCCTTCTCCAACAACAGCAGTAATTGTAACACCACATATCCTCTGTCATATCATGAACTGGCTAAGACTTCGAACCCGCTCAGCGAAAAAGGAAAGAGTGTCTGATGGCCGCGATGATGGTAGGCATATGCTGCGGAGTACACAGTCCCCCAGCTTCGTTGAGCTAGTGAAAACAAGTATACAGTACTGGCACAGCACAGTATTGGTTGCTAAAAAACGCGCGAAAAAACTCTGTGCATTTTCAATTCATTTTGAAAGGATCAAGGATTTGACGATGTAACTTAATGAGGGAGATGCCTGTACTTCCTTCGATCTCGAATCGTGTTTTAGGGGGAGCAAAAGGTAGAATAAATACTTCTGAGTAGATTGTGGAAAAAAGCGAAGGATGAGTTGCTCAACTTCGCTTTTTAGAATTTTGTGGGATCGAGCAACATAAAACTTCTCTTTTCTCGCGGGTGAAAAGGCACGATTTCCGCTTCAAAATCAAGACGATCCACCAAAGGCCACGCACTGGCGACCATCGACCATGGAGAGGATCATGGCGCACGTGGTACGGCATTTCGCGATCCTCCAAGCGCGAACAACGTGTCTAGCGTTGCACGCGTGCGGCTGACTTCTGCATAGAGTGCTTTGTGCGACAGCAGAGGCTCAAGGCGGTGCAGCACGCGACAGATCACGGCATTTGCGAGTACTGGCAGTCGAGCGGCGTACACGCAGTGAGCAGCAGAGTTGCCAGCACATCAGGCGGCGTGGCAAGATCGTGGAGGTGCGACAGCACGGGAGCAGATGACAGCACAGTCAGGCGCGACCCGGACGGCGTATCGTGCGACAGTGAACAAAGTGAGCAGCAGTCAAGCGCGGCTTTGACGACGTGGCGTGTCTGTGTCGGTCCGACAGCGTACAAAGCGAGCAGCAGCGTCAAGAGCGGCGCGAACGGCGTGGCGTCTACGTCCCAGAGCGACAGTGTACTACAAGCTAGTGCGAGTCAAAAGCGGTTCGCGTGGCAATCATGAGTGTCCCTGCTGCCGTTGAGGAAGCCGTGCGTGCCTTCGACGACACAGACACGGTGTTTAAGTGTCGGCCTCCGACCAAGGCCGAGAGATCGGTCATCTACAAGTGGGGCGTCCGCTGCTTTCAGCTGAAGAGGCAAGAGCTAGGGTGGATCTGTGTGATGAAGTAGGTCACCAAATCTGGCGGACTCGATGTCCTTAGCGATCGGGAGAGAGCCACGGGGTAGACTCCTCCACTCGTTGGTCAGTACATCACTTGTGTTCCTTTCGTCCTTTTTAGCTGGGGGTTACTTGGACGGCAAAGCCAACCGTTTACCACGCCACCATTCAGTTCCTTGGGCTTCCACGCGCCCGGGTGACCTTGGGATAGCACACGCACGTATGCGCACGCTTAAAGTCGGTTGGGTCCTGGAGACCTGGTCGGGGCTTCACACACATCGATGCCGAAGGGCCCCTGCCTCCGACAGACTCTTGGTCGACACTTGTCCCAGGGGACAAACGGACCCTTGGTCGACACCTGGCCCTGGGGCACAAACGGATGGTCGATGCCAGGCAACTTGTGCACGGGCAGATCTCACCTGCGGCAGTACGGGAAG
>JAASGD010000900.1:0-15076 GCA_023334115.1 Globisporangium megalacanthum | reverse complement strand
GGCGATGTTCAAGCGCGACAAGCTGCCTCACTTCCGCAACCATACCAGCAACAGGCTGGAGAGTTTCTTTGGGAAGCTCAAGGACAGCCTCACCAGCGACTCCAGTATGTCCAGCTGTCTCTCGGCGATCATCGTAGCAGAGCGGCACCGGGTCAGCGACTACAACTACCGGAGGTTTCGAGTCGGCCATCACTCCAACGTGAACTACGATGCAGAGATGGCGAACGTGCTCTTCTTTACCACGCACTTTGTCGCCGACTACGTCGACAGCGAGTACCGCGCGGCGCTGCTCATGTGGGAGTCGTACAAGCTGGACGACGCGCCGAGCCCGGCTACACGCGTGTCACCGGTCGACACGCGTCCTACAGAGTTTGCACGCGGACGTGGCACTACGACTGCTCATTCGCGCTCTCGATGAAGCTTCCTTGTCTCCATGCGATGGCAGTGCGCAAGGCCACCTTACCGCATGGACCGACGATCCCGCTGAAGCGCATCGATGCCAGGTACATGTCCCCTCCTGCTCCAAAGCTCGGATGAGCATACATGTACAGTACATGTGTCGTCCATGTATTGCCCATGCCAAGCGGCGACTCTGAATGAAACGGCATGGATCGTTCATGTACTGCTCGTGTCTGACGCAGTTGTCTGTGCGTGCGTGCCTGTGGAACGAACAGATGGATGCAGAACGCTACGGAGGTTACGAAGTCGAAACGGCTGGTGTACAATTCGATAGACTAGCCGATTCCAAGCCCGAAGGGTCGCATGGCATCCCGCGAAAAGTACAGAGAGGCGCTCCGCGCGACGCAGCTGCAGTGCTCCCAGCTGGCGGATGTCGAAGACGACGGCGAGTTCGCCGACATGCTTGCCTTCGTGCTTGCACAATGGCGGAACGTGCGGCAACGTAAGCGCATCCGCGTCAGCAACGGTCCCAGTACTAGCGACGCGCCGGAGACCGACACGAATGTGGACGTGGCTGTCGAGGGCACGCCCCCGGCAGCGGTGGCGTCCGAAGAGGGCTCGCCTGAGGAGGACGAGTCTGGTGAGGACGAGTCGGAAGAGGACGAGTCGGGAGAGAACGAGTGGAAAGAAGATGTGCCAGGAGAGGACGAGTCGAAAGAAGACGTGCCGGCGGACGACGACGCGATGTCGTCCGCTCCGTCTCAAGCGCATAGTCTGTACTCAGGTGAGCTTGGGCACATCGACATTGTCGACCCGACTCGCGTGCAGATCGCAGAACCCGAGATGGAGGCGGAAGAAGGTGCCGACAAGGACATGGCTACACCAGATGACGACGACTTCGAGGAGAAGACCACAAACGCGCGCATCTGACTCAACCCCAAAGCACGCAAAACCGGAAGACCAGCTGTCGACCGTAAAGTGCGCGAAGCCGAGCTGCGAGCTGACCGAGTGCGCTTCAACGCCGCGCAGGAGTACAGAAGGAGTATCGGTGAGGTCAGCATGCGGCAGCTGATTGACGACATCGAGCGAGAACAGCCACCGCCGCACGAAGCTCTGAGCCGTGTGACCCCGATTCAAGTGAAGTTCTCAAGTCACGCTTCGGAGCGACCCAAGTACCAACGGCTCCAGAACCCGGTTCTAAACGCAGATGCGTTCTACCTGCTCCCCGACAAGTTGCTGGACGCCTGTTTGAAAATGCTGCCACTCGGTAACCAAGCGGACGACGCCATCGTTCTTCCCAGCCAAGATGGCGCCGAGCACACGGAGTCGGGAATGCTGGAGGTGGTCAGCGTGCCTGGTGTCGGTACCTTCTCGCGCTCCCAGATCGAAGATATGATCAAGATCCGCGCCATGAAGACGCTCTACAACGACTGCGCTGGGATGTGCATATGGCTCCGCCAGCACGTCATGCCTGCGGTGCAAGCAGATGAGCAGGCTGCCGTGTTCGAGCTTTCCGCCCGTGTATCCGACATGTATCCTACATGTACAGTCCATGGATCCAAGGCCGACTACCACTAAACGAAGCTGTATCGACTTGTGCCTCCAAACTGTGGTTCGATGGCGCGCTGATCAGTGCGTTCTGTGAGCGTCTCGAGCAGGAGAGCTCGCCCATGCGGTTTTTTTTGGCATCATGTCCGGTAGAACAAGGTCAAAGAGCGACTGCATCGACTCGGGCACGGTGGAGCGGGTCACAGACGCGCTGGTCGGCGTCGAGACGCTGCTCATCCGGGTAAACTTTGCGAACATGCATTGGACCGTTTTACTCGTCGACTCCGCCGCTGGTGTCGTCCGCTACTACGACTCCATTAACTCCGCTGGCTACAAGAAGACTCTCAACGCGATGGCGTGGAAGATCGCTCACGCGAGCGAGCCGCCGCTCAAAGTGGTCTCGATCAACGCACCCATTCAGTTTGACGGTCACTCGTGTGGCTTCTTCATCTGCATGAAGATGTGGAGGCACGTGGACAAGACTCACAGGCACGACATGTCTGAACGCACCCTCACGGTCGAGCGCTTTCGACTCGCTCGTTTCGCCCTTCAGATATGAAAGATAGCTACGTGTCGGCAGTAATATAGCAGCCAGGTCTGATATGCATCACTCGCCACTCTCTGCGTACGTCTCCTTCTGTATGAAGCACGCTCTAAGGACACGCGCGCCTTGTTGCTGCTGACGTGGCATCCGGGTAGTGCCGAGCTTGTACCGCGTGTGAGAGCGAGCACCACCTATGTTAAGTAGAGGTTGCGTGGATGCGGTTTGGTGTTGTTCTTTATGGACTGTTTCCTGCCTTCTATTGAGCTGCTGTTGTTGTGGGTGCACCCGGTGACCTGCTTGCTTCTTTCGTTTGAGCTACTATTGTTGTTTGTGCACTTGGTAAGATGCTTGAACTCTAGACTGCAGTGCGCGACTCCAGAAGATCGCGACTGTTGCGTGCATGCGTAACGTGCACAACTGAATGCACACGTGTCTCACGTGTCTCATCCTTTTATTTGCAGGCACTGCAGGAAGATTTCAACGCTTAGGTACGCATGCTCGAAGATATTTAAGCTCCGCGTGCTCGAAGATATTTATGTAAGTGCGTGCTGGCTGAATAATACCATTGCAATCTTCTAGCAATCTATTATCACATTTGAAAGGGTTTTGTTTGACATGGGCTTCACATGGGTTGTACATGGGTTATACATGGACATGCCTCTTTTGTCATTTCCCCCCAAAAAAATCGACATGGGTTGTAGGACCGTCCTTATTAATTTCCATTCTCTCCTCGAGACAACAAATAAGAAGCAGCAACTCAAGTGCTGCTCAGCTTGAAATCGCACTGGGAAGACTCAACAAATCATTCGAGCCACTCTGTCCTCCAGGGCCTGGACCAGGCCTTTTCTCTGGTCAGATCAAGTTGATCCAAGTCCTCTTGGACGTCGTGACAGCTCGGATTGTGCTATGAGCTCTTTCTTGCGTTTCAGTCTCCGTTGCATCAGCTCGGGTGTCCCGAAACTCGTTGGTGCAAAACGACCTCCAAGTCTTGCAGTCAGTGGCTGTGCTCACGAACTCGTGAGCCTTCTCAGTTCTCTGGGCTCAGTTGCTGCTCTCGTCACAAAACCTCGCGTCGTCCTCCAAGAACTTCAACGTACTCCCACGAACGAGCGAGTGAGTGGTCTCAAATCGCGCCAACTTGACCTGAGTCTCTCTGTATCTCACTCACTCTCCTGCTCGTCCTCGGCCCATGCGCTCCGCACTGGTGTTGGCCGACTCGTCGCTCGCGTGTAGGATGTGGTCTCCCGTCCGCTGTCGTCGTCGCCACTCTCGTCGCTCTCGCTCAGCATCACTCGCTGGATGTACACGACAATGCGTTTCTTGCCGTCACTCGTCGTGTCGTCACTCGGTTGCGTCTCGTCACTAGCCACTGCGTCCGGGGTCACTCCGCTCTCGCTCACCACTCTGCTCAGGCGGTCGTCTCGGCGTGCCTGTCGTAGCTGAGCGGCCGACTGGCTCGCGACAAGCAGCCCTGCCGTGAGTGGCACCGGGTTGTAGCCGCAGCTCTCGAGCCGCCGTACACTGATCTTTGTCCCCGACACGACCTCACCAGGCCGTGAGCCTCGTACGTGCTGCAGCACTGGCTTCGCAGACTGCGGCCGCGGACGTCGGAGTAGAGACGCCGGCTCTGAACTCACTGTGCGCTCGCGTGCTGTCAGCAGCGGCCTGTCACGCGTCCTGCTGGACTCGGCCACGTGGTGGCTACGCTCGTGCTGCACCTGCGGCTTGAACGGCGGCGCTCCGTTCCGGTGCAGGTTCTGCTGGTGCCACGTTGCGCGGTCTTGGGGCCGCACGAGGCGAAGACGCGCAAAGTCCTCGGTCGTCTTCTTGCCCAGCAGCTTGTGCTGGCTCGCGACGTCCTGGCGCCGTGCGCGCTCTCGTCGGCTCTCGTCGTGTTCGTGCGCGAGTCGCTCCGTCTCGAGGTCGAAGCCTGCGGATGCACGTGCGCCGCTCATTGTGAGCGCTCCTTCTCATCTCATTATTGACATACTCCTACTACTCAGAAGTGTCCGAACCGATCGGCGTCGTCGTGGCGCTCGGCTTCTTCTTGCGCTTCGTCTTCGCGTCGTTCCGGTGTCTCGACGCGGTCGCCATGACACATACACACACGCTGAGTCAGTTGAACGGAGGCTTGCGAACGACTGAGCGCTTTGGTGCGCGATGAAAATAGCTCCCAGTCTGCATCAAGTCTCTCGAGTGAGCCGATTGGAAGTGGATTGATCGTGGCTGAATGCCATGACGCGAAGTCGTGGTCTTCCAGACTGTATACCGGTAGTAATGGAGACCATTGGGCGTGCTGGTGCTGGTCCCTCGTCGCAACGCTTGACTTGACCACATGGCTTCCTTAGCTTCGTAAACACCAGCTTTTCGCCCAATCACCGTCGCGATGACAGACTCCTTCTGAACAGACGCGCGTGGTCGTGATCATCACGTTGACGGACACCTTTCAAGAACCGACGTGGTCTGATTGGCATGAGCTGGGCTCACTTCGCCATTCACTCTGTGCGTCTCCAAGTCCCCACCACCTCCTTCTCTCTCTCGTACGCTAGCACGCTCTCCCAGCCATGCCGCCGTCGTCCACGCAATGGGACCTGTCCCACATGCCGAGCCTCGCAGGCAAAATCGCGATCGTCACGGGCGCGAACGCCGGCTTGGGCTTCGCGACCGCGCTGCCGCTCGTGCGCAACGGCGCGTTCGTCGTGCTCGCGTGTCGCGACGCCACGCGGGGCCAGGACGCTGTCCACCGCATCACTGAGCAGCTCGCAGCAGAGAGCGCTTCGTCGGCTCCGTCTGGCACGGCCGAGTTCATGGCGTTGGACGTCGGGAGCCTCGCGAGTGTGCGCGCCTTCGCTGCCGCGTTCACTGCGCGCTTCGACCGGCTCGACCTCCTCGTGCTCAACGCTGGCGTCAAGGCCGTTAAGCACGCGGTCACGGTCGACGGCTTTGAGTCGCAGTTTGGCGTGAACCACTTGGGGCACTTTGCGCTCACGGCGCTGCTCTTCCCGCTCCTCAAGCGCAGCGACGCCGCGCGGGTCGTGACGGTGAGCAGCATCTCGCACCACGGCGTCGCCCTCGACTTTGCCAACCTGAGCCCCGCGCCCGCGTCGTACGCCGCCATGGACGCGTACCGTAAGTCCAAGCTCTGTAACATGCTCTTTGCGTACGAGCTCGGGCGGCGACTGGAGCGCGCAGGGATCACACACGTCCAGTCGGCGCCGTGCCACCCTGGCGTGACCGAGAGCAACCTCCTCCCCAACCTGCTCGAGAACTACGACTCGGCCATTGTCCGGTCCGTCATCCGCTTCGTGCACTGGCTCCCGTGGGCGCAGACGAACGACATGGGCGCGCTCAATATCCTCTGCGCCGCCACGGACGCCGGCGTGCAGCCAGGCGAGTACATTGGTCCGCACGGTTTCTGGGAGTTCTACGGCTCGCCGCGGGTCGTGGGCCCGAGCCGCCAGAGTCTCTCGGAAGACGACGCCGCACGGCTCTGGACAGAGAGCGAGCGGCTCGCGGGCGTCCCGTTTGATGTGGCTGCGTGAAAGATGATGACGGAGTGTGTGATCAGTCCAAGCAACGCAAAGCAAAGGCATTCACTGGTATGAAAGACTAGGCGAGCGAACGTCTCTCTCTCTCTCTCTTAGATCGTCGCTTCTGTGCGGTTCGCGTCCGAGACGCTGTCGGTCTCATGCGTCGCCTTCTCCTCATTCTTGGCTCCAGCCGCCGCTGCAGTGGCCTTGCTGCCGAACGCTTCGTCCTCTTCCTCTTCGTCGTCGTGGTCGATCGCTGTCGCTGACGCACCGGCTGCGCTGCCGGCTGCGCTCCCGCTCTCCTCGCCGCCAGTCATGGGATCGTCCTCCTGCGACGCGTCTGCGTTCGCCTCCTGCGTTTCCTCGAGAAGCTCGTCGTCGTCGTCGCCCGTCGCGTTCTCTTCCTCGTCGTCGTCGTTGTCGTCGCCGGTGTCCGCTTGACGCGTCTTTGGCTTCTTGGCTCCGACAGTCGAGGATGACCCAGCGTCCGTCGAGCTGCCGTCGTCGTCCGACGCACTGCGACCGCGCTTCTTGAGCACAGCGGCGACAGGAGCTGAAACGACAACCGACCAAACCCAAAAACCACACCCACAAGACACACCACATCAGTCCGACAACCCAAACCAAACCACACGCCACCCGACACAGCCACCAACACGCACGCTTGCGCTCGTCCGCGTCGTCATCGTCCGACAGCCCGTCGTTACTGTCGTCGCCGCTATTGTCGGCCGTCGACCGCTCGGGACGACGCTTGTCGCTCTCATTCTCGTCCGACACCTCTTGGTCGCGTGTCGGCGAGCCAAAGAGCGGCGTCGCAGACGGTGTTTCGGGCGGTGTCGCGGCTGGCGACTCGTCGTCGTCGTCGCCGTCGTCCGCACCGCCGTCGTCGTCCATCGAGCCAAGGTACTCGATCGACAGCGCTGGCTCGACGAGCCACTTGCTCGCTTCTTGCGGCTTCACACGCGGCGACGGGGCCCAGATCTTGAACGACGCGCGGTCAAAGCTGTCGCGTGACGACGGCGTGAGGCCACCACCGCCCACGCCTTCCAACGGCGTGCGACGCAACACCCCAGGGGAAAACGCGATCCGGTACGCGCCTTCGCCTTCAAACAACGCCTTGGTCTTGCTCAAGTACGCGGCGACCGTGTCGGTGGACGCCGCCGCCGTGTTGGCTGTCTCCAACGTGTCGGCGCCTTTCCGTTGCTCGAGCTGCTCGGCAAAGACCTTGAGCAGCTGCTGGCTCGTGTCGTCGTGCGCGAGCTGCTGCATCTGCTTGAGCACGAGCGTCACGAGCTTGTCCATCGTGAAGAGGAAGTACGACGTCGAGCCCATGAGGCTCCGACAGCAGTCTTCGTACTTGGTGCTGTCGATCGAGCCGTCAATGAGCGCGTAGAGCTTCGACAGGAAGGCTTGGTAGTCGCCCGTCTTCTCTTCTTTGCTCGCACTCTCGCTCGCGAGCGAGTGCCGGGCGTGCGCGAGGGCAAGCGCCGCGGGGTTCACGGTCCGACGGTACTTGTTCCGCTTCGCTTTCTCGCACAAGTCGAACGCGCGCTCGAGGCGGTTGTGCAGCAGCTGGTAGAGCCGGAGGAAGCCGTACGCGTGCTGGGTACCAAAGAACGTGGTCGCGGTCGCTGCTGTCGTTGCTACCGCGTCGCGTTCGTCGTCGAGCGTCGCGAGTCCAGGCGGGTAGTCGGACGCTTCTTGGATCGTGATCGCCTCTGGCTGCAAGTACGCTTGGCCGATCGGGAGGTTCACGACGTGGAAGCCCTTCGCGTGGTCAAACTGCTGCACCGTGCCGTCGCCAAACTCCGTGCTCACTTCTGTGCCCGCACGGAGGCTCTTGGCCTTCTCCGCCGACACAGTCGTGCGCTTGGGCTTGCGCGTGAGCCACTCTTCTTCAAGATGGAAGAACGGGAAGAAGAACGACTGCCAGAGCTTCGACACCTTCTCCTTGTCCGCGACGCTCAAGTTCTTCTCGGCCGCGTACGACAGCAGTCCAAACGTGTCCTTGTGGATCTGCACGGACGCAAAGCTGTACGTAAAGTGCGGCTGCCACGCCGACACGGTCGCCGACCCTGTCGCAGCTGTTGCGTCGCCACTGTGCGCAGCTGTCACGTCGCCCGCCTGCTCTTTACGCAACGCGTCCGCGATCGCCGCAGCCTGTGGTGGTGCATTCGCAGTCGTTGTCGCCTTGGTATCCGTCGCTGTCGCTGTCGCTTGGGCGTCGGTTGCTGCTTTCTCAGTCGCTTCCAGCAGCTTCTTGGCTTCCTGGACAAGCACTTTGACGCTCGTCTGCTTCTTGTCCTTCTGCTTAAAGTAGAACGACGAGTGGTCGAGCGACTTGTGGTAGTTCTTCTCGTTCACTTCTTTCCACTGCTTGTTCAAGTCCTGGCGCGCTCGCCGCCACTCTTCGTCCTTCTGCTTCAAGCGCTTGAGGATCACAGGGATCGCACCGGCTGGGTACTTGCGCAAGAGCTCGAGGATCTGCGCGCCGGCTTCGCCGTAGATGCGGGAGATCGCGTTCAAGTGCGTGACGCGGAACGTGTTCTTGTCGACCACGTAGCGCCAGAGCGTGTCGTCGCCCGCGTCGTCGCGGACGCTCTGGAGCGCTTCAATCTCGCGGGCGAGTGGCTCGAGGACGACAATCGTCGACGCGTTCGCGTCAATCACCATGTCGATCTCGAACCGCTCGTCTTCGCACTTGAACAACGCTTCTTCGTACTGGTTCTTGCGCATGTTCTTGAACGAAAAGTCCTCGCTCCCAGTCGGGACCGAGACCCACGCGTCGTTGCACACTGTGCGCTCGAGCTGTGACCGATACGAACACGGTGGGATCGGGTAACTCGCTGGCAATGCGCGGTACGACGGTGTCGCGCGACGACACTGCGATAAGTCGGTTTCCGCGAGCGGAATGAACGGCCACATCTCTTTCGCGCTCTTCTGCTGCGCGCCGTGCGAGCCCAGGAGCGCGTCAAACTCGTCGACGAGCGCCGTGTGGCGGCCAAAGAGGTTCCGGATGAGCGACAGCATCTCTTCGCGCCGCAACACTTCTTGGCTGTAGAGTTCGAGGCACTTGAGAAACTCACGCCACGTGTCGCGGGACGGCAGCACTTTCTTAATCTTCTCAAAGATGCTCCACTCGTCCTTGTCGACGAGAACGTCTGCGAGTGCGAGGTACGCGCGTCGTTCGTGGCTGTCGTACGGCCGCCGCTTGTTGCTACTGGACGACGACGCAGACGCGCGCTTGCTCGCAAACAGCGCCTTGTTCCGCTCACGTTCACGGTCTTTCTCGCGCCGTTCGAGCTGCTTCGCAGTCAGCTGACGGTGGTGGGACGACGGTGGACCGTGGTGGTGGTGCGACAAGTCGTCGTGCGGCGACGCCAACGCGTGCTTGTACGACGGCTCGGTCTTGAACGGCGGCAGGTCGCGGCTGAGACTGCTCTTGCTGCTCTTGCGGTCGTCGCTGTAGAGACTGTGGTGGTCGTCGCCGCCCATGCCGAGACGACCCGCGTGATGGCCTTTGCTGGCCAAGTGGTGGTGACCGCCACTGAGCGGCGAGTCACTCCCTAACCGCAGCCCCCGTCCGTCGTCGCGACGGCCGCCCGACAAGTGGGCATGCGGGTGGTGGTGACCACCACTGAACGCGTCGCCGCCACTGCTGGTGGCTCCGTACTTGGCGAGCGCGAGTTGCTGGTCCTTGCGGCGCTGGGCTTTCTCGGCTGCAATGTTCAGCCGCACGTTCGCTTGGTCTTGGACGGCGTCAGGGAGGAAGAACGTAAACTTCCGCAGCAAGTCGGGGTGGTCGCGAAACAAGTTCGAGACCTGGTCGAGCACTTGGCGGATCGACCGCTGCTCTTTCTGGTACGTGTGGAGGATCGCGAGGAACTCCTTGTACGTCTCTGGCTCGTCCGCAAAGCGCTGCTTGATCGTCGTCACGTAGTGGATCGCGTGGTCAAACTCGACCGGGTTCGTCGCACTGTGTGACGACGACGACGATGGACCAAGTGCGCCACTCGGAGGCAGCGGCTGGGCCTGCGACGACAGCGGCTTCTTCGCACCCCCACCGCCCCCACTGGCGCCCAGCTTCCCCTGGCCACTCCCGGCTTTCAACGACTGCCCAGGAGCCGGAGCGAGCGGCTGGCGGGACGACGGCGTCTGCTGCTGCTTGGGATTTGGACCGTTACTACCACTGCTGCTGTGGTGCAACCCCGCCCCCTGTAGGTCACTCGGTCCGTACGCAGGTGGAGGGATCGTCACTGGCGGCGGACGGTGCACTGGACCGCCACCGCTGCTCTGCGCCACGCTCGCCAGCCCTGATGACGCAAACAACGACGGCGGCGGGTTCCCTGGTCCCCGGCCAGGACCCCCACCCACCCCTGGCTGCGTTGTCGTCACTTCGATCGACGTGTCGGGGCGAATGCGGTAGCCGGGCGGGAGGAACGTGTTGAAGCCGAGAATGAGGTTCGGGTACCCTCGAAAGAGGCTCGAGACCCGCAAGATGACGCCCGGCGTGTCGATCCTAGTGTCGTCCGCATACATTTACACAGTCAGTTCACATGGCCAAGACGCAGCTACACTATCAGACCCGTCTCCTCCGCTCGTACGTACGCTTGCGCTTTAAAATCCTTCATGACGTCCAGGAACTGGTTGTAAATGTCGGGCTGGTCGCCAAACTGCTGCTTCACTTGGTCGAGGTACAGTAACGCGTCTTCAACCCGGAGCTCGCGGTGGCGAGGCGCGCCCCCACTGCCGCCTTGGCCCGAGCCGTAGTACCCGTCAGCGTCTGGGTCCGTGCGCTCCATCACGTAGTGGATCTGCGGCTGTTGTTGCTGTTGCTGCTGTTGTTGTTGCTGTTGCTGCTGCTGTTGTTGCTGTCCACTGTCGCGACGGGGGGAGTTCGGGCGCACGCTGAACGGCTGGTTCGGCTTCAGTCCGCCAGTCGAGCTCACGTTGCTGCTGCTGTTCAGGCTCTGGCTCATGCCTGGCGACGGCAACCGCACCGTGTGGGAGCCAAACGCTGACGGGCCCGACCCTGGACCGCCCGGACCAGCGCTCCCAGGCGGGCCGAGGGGCTTACTGAGCACAGACGGCGCGCCAACGCGCGGTGGCGGGTGCAGAATCGAGCTCGGCAGCGAGTGCGCGTGATGCGGGGACCGGCCTGCGCTGTTCGGTTGCTGACCGAGCGACTGCGTCAGTGGCGGCGGCGGCAGTGGGGGCGGCCCTGCGTGCAGCAGGCCACTCCCCCCACCGCCAGAGCCACCGCTGCTCGAGCCGCCGTGCAGCGGGTGCAGGCTGTGCGTGAGCTGTGCGAGCGACGGCGGCTGCGAGTGGAACGCGTGTGGCGGTGGTGGAGGCGGCCCCGAGCTCTTGGCGGCCCCGCCTGCACCGAGCGGCGGAGGGGCGGGGGGTCCGTGGCGGTCGCCTGAGGACCCGGGGTACGACGGGTTCATGCGACTAGGAGGAGGGGGACGACGATGATGTCAGCGCTGCTGGAGTCGAGGGGCGGTGGCGCTTCTTTTCTCAAGTGGCCGCCGACACACTGGCGAGTGAGTCCCTGCCACACGAGCGGTACATCATATTCTGAGAATAGTCAGACTCAGTGAACGAGATTCGGAGACGAACCTGCGAGATCCGATATATGCTACTGTACTCTGCAGGGTGGGAACTTTTCTGGATCATTATTGTGAAATGTATGGAAATGCAACAATTCAGATTTTTTGAAAAAGGAGCCAATTGTGAGTCTTGAAGTTGCAATCAACAAGATTGCCGAACAGCAGCACTGGAAAGAGGAGACTTAGCATCCGCAAACAACGTGAGTTCACCTTCCTAACGTTCAACAGAAGCGAGAGCGCCGCAACATGCGGTGGCAGTTGTCAATTCGGCATCCGATGACCAAGCATACGAGCATGTGGAAGCCGTCAATGGGGGTCGGGTGCTCCCTAAAAACGTCGATCCGGTATGGTAAAGATCACGCTGATCCTGTCCTACACGGTGCAGCCCACACACCAGCGAGCAAGTCATAACATGGTGTTGCTATAATCCGTCTGCACGAACGCATACATAGCCTTCCATCAGCAGCAGCTGTAGTGCTTGTTCTCCCAGAGGTTGCTGCAACCAAACTCGGAATCGCGCTCAATGTGGTGGGGAAATTGCCATCGAGTCGGCCGCCACTCGCTGCGGCTGTTACTTCCTCCTGCCTTCGGGACCGTTCCAGCGACTTGGCGCTGGCAGCAGAACGCCGCGAGGTTGTTGACGGCGCCGTGGCTGAAGGGCAGGTCGCACTCTTGAAAGTCTTGCAAGTACCACAGATCGTCCTCGGATGTCGAGCCGATCTCGAACGTTGTGGAGTTTGTGAGCGCGAGGAACGCTGTGGGGGCAAAACACGAACATCAGATGGCGCTTCGCACAGACGAATGCCATACTGAATGAATGCAACATCAGGGTGCTCATACAACGAACGCACTGTGGAAGACCCAGAGCCCCCAAACAAACACGGCGGCAATCTGTTGGAGGAGGACGACAGGAAGCACGAGACAGTGAGTCCGGGGAGAGCACATCCCGACTGCCGCCTTCGCTAGACGAACACCTGCAAGACAGCGATCCTACCCATAGAAACACTGCGACCAGGACTTCGGTTGCGTAGATCCAGGACGGCGCGGATGCATCACCACGCTCTCTGTATTGGGAAACAGAGTGTGTCTGCAAAGCGAGCGAGGTGTCAGTGAAAGCGGAAGGATTTCCTGTCTCTCAAGTGAGATGGACACCACCGTACGACTGCGAGCGCGAGCGCTGTCTCGAGGCTCTGGAACGTCAGGAACCACCAGAAGCGTGCGTGGTTCCGTTCACCAATACACGTGCCTAAGAGGTGACAGTGGTGATCGAACTTGGCGACGCACTTACCGCACGTATGGCAGTGCTGCGACCGCAGCGGCTGCAACGAACAGGCGACAGCAAGTGAGTACGAGACCCAGGAAGGTGGGAGACGTGAGACGTGATCAGCACGCGCGACATCGCTCAACCACCTCACGCACAGGCGAAATCCCGCACTCCACGCAGAAGCGGAGGTGAGCTGCGCTCTCACAGCCGTCTGGGTCAGCGTCGTTGTCGTTCCTGTCTCTCGTGTGCCATTGTCGGTCGATGTCGCTGGCAGTCGACTCCAGCACGGCTTGGATCTGCTCGAAACGCTGAAGCCGGTACGCCCGTTCTCGGTCGTGGTCATGCTGGCGGGACGCAGCGTCGCATCCACGAAACAACTGCGCTTCGCACTCGCGTACAGGCGCCGTTGTGGCTGGTGCAGAGTCGTCGTCGTCGGTCTCGAAGGCGGGACGGAGGATCTCTGGCCATACACGAGCACAAACACAGTGAGTGAGCCATAGACTGCGTCTTGCTTCTCGGAAGCAACACGACGCCAGCCTACGCACCTTCGTCAAGATACCCCGGGTCACTCGCTTGTACACGGAGGAATGCAGCGGTTGTGGCCGCAGCCGTCGTCAGCAGCAAGAGCAGTGGTGTCGAATCGCTCAGTTCATTGGCTTTCGACTCGCGAATCCCAACTACCACGAGCAGGACGACGCCGCGGACAACAAGAAGCCCGATCGAGCGGCGACAGCGCATCTGTTTGTCGACCAACAAGCAGAACCCCCATTACCACAAGCCGGTGGCCCATCGGCAGTCGCACACACAGTCTATCAACATGAATGCGATCGTTCGACTCAGCGGATTAGTTTACGCCGTCCGCGACATGCAGTACCTGGTGCAGGCGGAGCAACTGCGCACGGGGCTCAACTACGAGTGTCTCCATGCTGTTCGGCACTCGTTCGAGAGCTCTGGCGGGCAATACGTTGCTGGCCGCCAATGCGTCCCTTCAAAAGCCGGATTTCGATCTGACCTGTCTCCAACCTGATACTGTACCGTTCAGTAAAAAAAATCGCTGTAGCCATGTCTGGTTGAAGCCATGTTGTGGTTGCTGGTCCTGCTGGTGCGCAGCCGAGCAGCCAGAGAGATTTTTTCGTGCGCTGCGAGCTCCTCCACAGAGACAGCCATTGCCACCAAGAATACAGGCCGTGTGGTGTGTCGCGGAGGCGCTAAGTGAGATGCAAGTCCTCGCAAAGCGACGTAGTGAAGATGGCTGCATTGCATGGTGCGACAACTTGCCCGTCTCGATGGGGATTTTTCACGAGAGTATCAAGGGACTTGTTTCAGATGCGTGAGTGGTTCACGTCGAGCAAGGGAGTGTGTGTGCGTCGAAGCACTCGACTTCCACGTTTGAGTGACACAAGCGAGCGTCTTATTCGCCTTGTGATCGCGTGCGTCCACAGTGGCAATCATGACTCACAAACCAGTGTGGTGGTGTGCTTTCTTTCTTCCATGAGGGCTCACTATGGGCCTAACGAAGTCAAGATCAACCAACCTCCCTTGGAAACGCGGCCACGAATTGGTTGGTTGCTGTTGCGTGCGTGTTGCTCCCCCTCCTCCTCCCGTCGCCGATTTCGTGAAGGAGGCGGGATCACAATGCTGCAAGACGAGCACGGGACAAAATGCGCGAGCCAGTATTGATGGTGCTGTTCTTGGCATGCCAAGCCAACCATCGTGTGTTTTTGCTTGGTGACGCCGCGTGCACATGCACCATGTGCTCGTGTCAAAACACGCCGCCTTTCAATGGTGCCAACACTGCCAAGTGTGAGCCAGAAGTGCGGTCTCTCGGCGCCATCCGTCGTTGACCAGCTGCTTCCTGTCACCTCTGATCCTATTGTACGTGGAGCCTGCATATCCATAATATGCACTTGAGCCGCGCGAGTCGCCCGAATCCCCGCGACACTTGATGCATCCGCCCCAAGGTGGACAAGCCAGCTCGATATGCAGAGGTCCCATCCCCCTCTTCCCTTTCTCCCTCAAAACCACTTGCGCTTTGTATTCGTGTGCGTGAGAGGACCAAACTCTCTTGCAGCTCGCTTGCGCGCTCCAGAAGAGAAAATCCCACGGACCCCGCAAGTCCCCAAGTCCAGCGAGCCACCTCGAGACTTGTGCTCGTTGTCCACAAGAAGCGTTCCCCCTC
>JAASGD010000899.1:0-15081 GCA_023334115.1 Globisporangium megalacanthum | reverse complement strand
GTCGCGATCTCTTTGATGACCGGAGACTCGGACAGGAGGTGCTCTTCATCGGACACCAGCCACTTCAACGCCGCTTCGAGTCGATTCAGCACACTGGCGCTTGATTCGCGGGCTTCGTGCATCTCGTCGCACAGCTCTCGGGTACGCCGCACAATGTTCTTGCAGTTGCTTTTGAACGTGTCGTCCAGTGAGCTCCGGTCCAGCAAGCTCTCGAGTGAGTCTTCAGTGTCGCCACCGGTCTTTTCATCGACGTCTTGGACTTTGGGGACAGAGTTCTCCTGAGCGTTGACGAAGTGGCTCTGCTCATCTTCCGCTTTGCGGTCTCCATCCGATTCATACTCGTTGTCGTCGTCGCCCTCCTCAGTGATGTTGCCGAGCGTCAGCCGAACTTTGTCGCTTTTGTTGGCCTCTTCCACTATGAAGTTCTTGAGCCGTTCGACCACCTTGTCCATGGAGATGCGGCCTTCCGATTCCTGCGTCGCCATGTCCTCGATCAGCTGCCACTGATCTTCAGTGAACACGCCGTCTGGACGCATCGGAAGTTGCCCTTGCTCCAGCTTTCTTCGAATCAAAGTGTCGGGCATACCGCCCCATGGCTTCGAGCACGTCACGGCCTCGTAGATGCACATTGCGAACGAGTAGACGTCGGATGCATACGACGGAGCGCTCTCACCACTGAGGACCTCTGGCGCCTTCCATGGAATCGCCCATCTAGGTCTATAAACGGTTGTCGCCTCAAGCTCGTTCAGATGCGCTCTCAGCCCAAATTCTTTCAGCTTGGCAACAACATCCGCTGTTACGAGGATGTTGTTACACTTGAGGTCGTTATGGAGGATACGGCGGTGGTGCAGCGCACGGAGGCCGTTTGCTGCGTCGTGGAGTAGCTTCCACGTCTTGCGGCGGTTCGCTGCGTCCGAGAAGAGAAAGTCTGAGAGGCTCCCGTACGCAGCACGCTCACTCACAAAGTACGGCTCATTGCCCAAATGGTTCGCGCCGAACAAGTGCACGACATTCGGAATGTCGCTCGCTTGGAACCAGATGTTGGCTTCCTTCACGAACTCAGCGCGAGCGCGCTCGCTCGTGATCTTCATACGCTTGACAACGACCTCGGAGCCTTCGTACTTGCCATGATGCACGGTGCCGAATGCCCCCCACGTGAACGGCGTGTCGTCGCACTCGAACTCGTACTCTGGGAGAAACCACGCGAAGGTGCTCGCCGGACGGAACGTCTTGACGAACAACATCTTGTCATATGCCCGGGAGAGCATTTCGAACTCTCTCTCCGTGTCCGTGGATGTCATTCGGTTGCACTCGTAGAGGAGATACGCCATCGCCTGTGTCTGCGCTTGGGAGTCCCCACGGATGTCTCGGATCAGCGCCACCCGGTTCTTGCTGATCTTTTCAAACACCGTATGCTGGGCGTCACGATAGTTCTCCCAGCGCTCTTCCCACTCTGTCGTACGCTCTGCATAACCGAGCCCGCGCAGCAGGTCGTCAATGTCCTTGTGAAAGTCTTGGATGCGACTCACGACGTTGCGGTTGTTCACGAGTCGAAACACCGTCTTCTTGCCGCGAAACTTTCGGAGGAAGTCACAAAACTTTTTCGCCGTCTTCTCAAGCCGTGCACCGATGGAAACCGCAGCTTGGAGGTATTTCGATGACTCAACTTGGTCCACGAGCGCCTCGAGCCGCTCGATCACGTGCAGCGCCATGTCCTTCGCTTCGAACATGTCAAGCAGAAGGGATTTCGCCTTATCGACGACGCGACGACACTCGCCAACTCGCAGCTCGAGATCACGGACTGCGAGTGCGCGCCCGAGCGTGCCGTCATTTGCAGAGTCGCTGTCGCTGCGGCCTTCGGTCGCCATCGTCCGGCACTCGTTTGGGGGGCTGCAAAGGTGGAAAGCGAAATGAGGTTAACGTTTTTTGTTCCCAATGGAGATCTTTGGCTAAGATTCTTAGCTGTTAGTTCGACATTTCATATACATCTATCACATGTAAAGTATAGTACATTAATATAGAACCCGAACGTATCCATAGATGGTGTTTAATTCACAAACATGAGCTCTTGCTGTTTGTATGCTGACTACCGAATCAGTCAAGATTATCAACCTTGCAAACTATTCCAAGTCAAACGGAGGAATCCAGACTTTAACCTTGAAGTTCGATGAACTTTTGGCCTCCATCACTCGCCTCCAGCATACCGCCACCTCACCTTCGCTGCCACAAGCAGCTCAGAGCACCGTAACACCAGTGACCTCTCCCTCATGCACCAGTCGTTGCTACTCGCACTGCTGCTGGTGCCAGTCGCACTGGCTGCCACTGGCGCACGCCGCCTGCCGCTAAACACGTGGAGCTTCCACTCGCTCAACGACTCGGTGCGCGTGGCGCAGACGACGGTGCCTGGTACGTCACACACGCATTTACAAGCTGCAGGCGTGATCGACGACCCATACACACGCTACAATGAGCTCGAATACCGTTGGGTGGCGGCCGAGACGTGGGTGTACGAGACCCGCGTGGACGTGGCAGCCACAGACAACAACGACGCGAACGAATGGTCCCCACGGCTCGTCTTTGAGCAGCTCGACGGTATCGCGCAGGTGTTTGTGAACGACCAGCTGGTCGCTACTACACACGATTCGTTCCTCAGCTACACACTCGACGTGAGCCGGGAGCTCGTGCGTGGCAGTAACGCCATCAAAGTCGTCTTCTCGCCTGCACTCGACTTTGCCCGCCAACAGGTCAGTTAGTACTGTAACAGCCGCTCTCGTAGCCTCCAAGCGTGTAGGACGATGACAAGGAGCCTCTCTCACACGCCCATGTGTGTGTGGTCGCTATGCAGGCAGCAAAGTACCCGTACGTTGTCCCAGAGACGCAGAACTACAACGTCTGGGCCGAACCGTCGCACCGGTCGTTCATCCGGAAGGCTGGGTCGGACTTTGGCTGGGACTGGGGACCGGCGTACGCCACGACAGGCATCTCTGGACCCGCGTACCTCGATCTCGGCTTGGGCGTCCCTGAAGTGACGGACCTCGCAGTGCTCCAGGTCTTTCCTGGGAATAGTGCGAACCTCTCGTCCGTCCACCTCACTGCGAAAGTGTCGCTGGACGGCAAAGGGCTTCAGTACGACAGACTCACACTGGAGCTGTCGATCAATGGCGTACACTGTACCTCAAAGACGGTCACGGACGCCTTTGCGAGCGACCGCAACGAAGAGATCGACATCCAGTACGTCCGTCCCATGCTTCCGGACTGGTCCTGGCCCTGGTCCTGGTTGATTCTCAACACTACCACTAACAAGCCTGTCGGTGGCCACACCAACTCGCCACTCTCTTCAGGTACACGCTCGAGAACCCGACGCTGTGGTGGCCGGTCGGGTACGGCGACCCGTATCTGTACGAGGTACAAGTCACGGCTTCGTCGAACGGCCGGTTCAACGTCACCAAGTCGCACAAAGTGGGCATCCGACACATTGAGCTCGTCCAGGAACCGACATCGGCAGGCAACGCGACGGGCGAAACGTTCTACTTCAAGATCAACCACGTGCCCGTGTACGCGAAAGGCGCGAACTGGATCCCGTCCGACTCGTTCCCGACCCGCGTGAGTCCGTCCAAAGTCAAGCACCTCATCCGGAGCGCGTACGAAGCCAACATGAACATGGTAGGCGCTTGTGAGCCTGTGGGGGAGATCAGTTGTGGTAGCGACGCTCTCACTCTGCCGTTTGTACGCCAGATTCGTGTGTGGGGAGGCGGACGCTACGAGTCCGACCTGTTCTACACCGAGTGTGACCGCCTGGGGCTCTTGGTGTGGCAGGAGATGATGTTCGCGTGTGGAATGCAAGTGACAGGCTGTCGCCAACACTGTCGTTATGGCGTCCTCATGCTATTCGGAGGCTTAGTTCTGACCTGTTGGACCGCCTTGGGTGTTGTCTCTGTCGTGTCGTCATACAGGTACCCGCGCGACCGCGACTTCCTTGAGCTCGTGAATGCCGAAGTGCGCTGGCAGGTGAAGCGGCTGCGCAAGTTCACGAGCATTGCGATCTGGGGCGGCAACAATGAGAACGAGGCCATGATGGAGCAGTTTGCAGCGCCGGGCTTCATGCCCACTGGCCAGGAGTTCAACCGCGACATTAGCGTCGCCGACTACTCGAAGCTCTTTGTGGACGTGATGCAGCCCATCTTCGCGACACTCGACCCCACGCGTCCGTTTGTCGACACGTCGCCGTCGAACGGACTGTACTCAGTGGACCCGTTCGTCAAGCGCTGGGGGTCGGTGAGCAGCGTCGCTTACGGGTGCGTATGTGTGGAGTGGTCGAGACTCGAGACTGGTGGCTACAGGGGATGACGTCGCTCTCTAACACCATCGTTCCTCTAGCGATGTGCACTTCTACGACTACGCAAGCGACTGCCAAGTCTCCGAGACGTTCCCGAACGCGCGCTTCATCTCGGAGTTTGGGTACCAGAGCGCACCGTCGCTGGCGTCGCTGACCGAAGTCGGGGGCGCCGCGGACTTGAGTTCGTTGCAGGAGTTCTGGAAGTTCCTCAAGTTCCGTGAGCGCCATGCGAACGGCACGGCCGAGATGCTGCGTCAGCTGCAGCGTCACTTTGTCGTCCCGTTCCCGTTCAGCGACGAAGAGTGGCTCGCCGTCCCGTTCGAGAGCCACCGCGAGATCCGTGACACGCCAGACGGCTTTGGGTTCAACGTCACGGAGCGGATCGACGCGTACTTGTACCTGACGCAGATCCAGCAGGGGCTGTGCTACCAGTCGGCGATCCGCAAGTGGCGCCGTGGCAAGCACGCAGACCTCGGGATGACTATGGGTATCCTGTACTGGCAGCTAAACGACATCTGGCAAGGCACGAGTTGGTCGAGTATCGAGTTTTCGGGCCGCTGGAAGAGCTTGCACTACTTTGTGAAGCGCGACTTTGCGCCGTTCATGCTGTCGGTGCACCAGCCGAACGCGAGCAGCGCGGTCGAAGTGCACGGCGTGAGCGACATTGACCGCGACTTTGAGCTTGAGCTGACGTACGAGCTCCGGAGTACCACGTCAGGAGACTTGCTCAAGACCGTCACGGACAGCGTCCCAGTGCGCGCGTTGGTGCGTGTGCTGCGTGGTTGTGTCGTGTGTCGTACTGAAGACGCCGGCTGGTCCACACTCTATCTCGAGTCTGTCTGCGGTGAGAGGATCTGACAGAGTGTGTGTGACTGGGTGTGTGGGTACATGGTTGCTAGGAAAGCAAGAAGGTCCGAGTGTTTAGCGTCGACGAGCTCCTGACTGCGAACGAGACGTCGTGCACCGCAACGTCGTGCTTTGTGCGCGTCCAGTGCGCTTCAAAGGCACCGACAGGCGTCGACAACGCATCGCTGTGCAGCGACGTCCACCACTTCTTCGCGCCGTTCAAGTCGCTTGAGCTCGGGAAGGACAGCGTCGAGGTCGTGGATGTGAAGGCGTCCTCGACTACGTCGGCGTTCGACGTGACGATCCGGTCCGGGTCATTCGTGGCGCTGTTCGTAGAGGTGGAGACAGCGTCCGTGTCACAGGGGTTCTGGAGCGAGAGCGCGTTCCTCATGCTCCCGAACGAGACGAAGGTGCTGACGTTCACGGTGTTCGAGGACGATGCTGGTGGGGCGGCGCAGCTCTCGGCCGAGGCGTTCCAGTCGAGTCTCCACGTCAGGTGGCTCCAGAAGATCTACGAGACGAGCGCTGCGACAGCCGTGGTGGTGTGAAGTCGTGGGAGGTGAAGGAAGGACGAGGGCTGCCACAATGAGGTGGACGACAAGGAGGCCAGGAAGAGACGAGTGTGTGTGTGGCATCAGAGCCAACAGTTTTGAGAACCCGTGGACACCACCAGTGAGCAATGCTTTTCGGTGAGTGTCGTGAGGCTGTTCCGACACCTTCGGCGAGCTCCGTGTTTGTCGTCCTGTTGAGCTAGGATGACATCGATGCGTTGACTGCTGGTGGATGGGACATTACGACAATGTCATAGGTCATTTCAATCCTTCCAATCGCACAGGTCCCAACTCCAGACTTCTCATCACCACCAGCTCTTCTTAGGACCACTCAAACCAACAGGCCAAGTCCATGAACGGGTAGTGCTGTGCGTGTATTGCTCTCGTGCAAGTTGGAGGGGAAAGGAAAGCAGGCAGGCATCGTCGGCATGTATCGACAGCCAGAAGTCAACGAAGGAGGAGGTGGGGATACGAAACACGCAAGGAGAAAGCGAGCGGCGCCGCACTCGAGTCAGCGAGCCAACAGACTGCGCGCAGCTACCAACGGCCGCGCGAGTGCTTCCCGCTCCGCTCGACTCGAGTGAACGCCTCGTCCTCGTCCTTCTTGGTCTTGGTCGCTTGAAAGAAGTGGAACCGGGTCCAGCGCCAGCCTCACCAGCCTCTACACGCCGTAGCTGCGCTGGTACGAGTTTTGCTGGCCCGGGACGTACGGCGGCGGCGCTTGGCCTGTCGCTCCCTCCTGTGCCGACATCGCGTACGTCTCCGTGACTGCGAGCAGCGAGTCGTTGTAGAGCCCCATCGTCACTTCGAGGTCTTCCTGGCACTGCATCGCACGCGGGATCAGGTCGACGTTCGCAAACGGGTTGTCCAAGTTCGCCGAGATCTGGAGCCGCGGCAGGAGCTGCACGCACACCTTGAGGTGGTGCTGCACTGTCACGTCGCGACGCAGGTCGCCGCGCGAGTTCCGGATCGCGTTGCTCAGCATCGTCACAGCCTGCTCCGTGTGCGTCAACTCTTCTTCGTCAAACGGCGTCGGCAGCTCGGTCGGCAAGCGCTCTTGCTCACGCGCAGCGAGCGCTTCGGCGCCGCCAGCGTTGATGTTCAGCTGGCCGTTAAAGCCGCCTGCGCTGTCGCCGCCAGGCGTCGCGGTCGCCGCGAGCAGCTGACGACGGTACTGCTCCACTTGGCGCGACAAGTTCAGGAAGCGGTCGAGCTCCGGTACGTTCAGCGTCTGCGGCAGCCGCGCGCAAATGTCGAGCACTTGGCTCAAATAGTTCTCGAGCCCGCGCTTGCGCTCTTCGACAATCTCGCTCGAGTTGCCAGTCTTGCCCTTAAACATCCCGCCGAGACGGTGCTTGCGTGGAAAGTTCGGCAAGTTCGCGACAGTCGCGGGGATCTTGTGCTTCAGGTCCTTGTGCAGACGCTCAAAGACGCTGAACCGGTGCGACACGAGCCACGTGATCGGCTCGGCCGCGTCTTGGGCCTGCCATTCGCAGCGCAGCACGTACACAGTGTACTCGGTAAAGTTGTCGTCCTGCAGCACTTGCGTGCGGTGCATCTGGCACTGGAAGAACCCGTCGTGGATCACAATGCGCTGGCCTTCCATCGCAAACGACCCGAGCGGCGCTGTCAGCGTGCTCTGCTGGCGCGACATGGAGCGCGAGCGGTAGCCGTACTGGTCCGCAATGCCCGCGTCGTCGCTCGTCGTGAGCAGCGAGCCGCAGTCGTCGCAGTGGTTCCCGTTCGCCGTGTTGTTCGTCGCACCGCACGCAGGGCAGCGGATCTGCACGCCGTACACGCCGGTCGAGTACAAGCGGCTGAGCGACTCCTCTTGCTCCGCCGTCAGCGCTGCACCCGAACCTTCCTCAACCGGCGGCTCGAGCAGGAACGGCACGAGCTCGTCGTACTCAGTCTGCGAGATCGCGCCGCTCAGCAGCAGCTCGTTCAACTGCTGCAGCTGCTCGCGGTTCTCCTGCGACACGTCGTCCGGGATCTCAATCACGTGCACTTGGCCAGCTGCGCCAGTCATCGTGTTCACCTGCGCAAGGCTGCCGAGCAGACTCGCGCTCACACTCGCAGCCTGGAGCAGCGCCTGCTCTTTGCGGCGCTCGGCCTCTTCACGCTCCCGCGCAATGCGCTTCTCGAGCTCATGGGCCTCTGCGATCGCACGCAGCTCTGCCTGGCGCTCGTGTTCGACAGCCGCTGACGCTTCAGCTGCTGCCGCCTCGGCCTCACGGACCGCAAGCGCCGCTTCTTGAGCGAGCTTGATCGCTTCTTCCTCGGCCCGACGCGCCTCCTCCTCCATCTTGCGCCGGTCCTGGTCGGCAGCTGCGCGCGCCAGACTCTCGCGACGTGCAGCATCGGCCGCGTGACGCGCCGCCTCCTCTCGGCGCTTGGCCTCTTCAGCTTGACGCCGGGCCTCTTCCGCCCGTGCAGCGGCGATCGCGACGAGCTCTTGCTTCTTCGACTTGAAGAGCAGCCGCGCCTTGTGGCCGCGGAAGATCGCCTGCACGACAAGCGCGGCCGTGCGCTGCTTCTTAAACTCGCGACGGATCGTGAGCCCGCGCCACCACTGCTGGATCCGCACGACCGACTCGCGACGGAACTGGATCTTGCGCAGCAAACGCCGGAAGATGTTCTGCGTCACGACCTTCGCGAGTCCGACACGCCAGCGACGACGCGCGAGCCAGAGCTTCATGCGGCCGACAATGCGCGGTCCGTCGACCGCCCAGTTGATCTTGAGGATCGAGTCGAGGAGCGCAATCTTGCCGGCTTTAAAGAACAACTTCGTGATACCGAGCTTGTACGCGTCCATCGGAACTTGGAACGCCCACAGGATCGCTGTGATCAGCGTCGGGTCGCTCTGGTTCGCAAACAAGCGCTGTGCGTCGGGCGGCATAAACTTCTTGTACGCCGTCACGAGTTCACTGTACGCGACACGGGTCGGCAGTCCGACCTTGAGCACTTGCGCAGTCTGCATGATGCCCTGGCACCGCAGCTGGCCGACCACGTAGCGCGGGTCAAACATCCCGACCCGCATGAGCGCGTTCGGCTTGATGCAGCGGATAAAGTTGCACCGCGTCGCGTCGAGCGTGTCGACGAGCTCTTGCATCTGCTTCGAGAACTTGGCGGCGACGCTCTTGAGCACCTTCTTCTTGCCGGGCTTCGTCTCTTCCTTCTCGCCTTCAAAGAACGCGACCACGAGGTGGTTCGTCGAGCCGAGAAAGAGACTCGACATGTCAGGTGGGATCGTGTCGTTGTTCTTGTCCATGAACGCACCGATCGTGTACGAGACGGAGCCGGCAAAGTGGCGCACAGTAAACATGTGCTGCATGTCTTTCGGGTGCGGACGGGGAAAGTACGCGTTCTTCGCGTGCTTGCGGTGCAGCGCAGCGAGGAACTTCTCGTCGCTCGGCTTAGGGTTCATCGCTTCTGCGTCGAGAATGCTCAAGATACCGTCCGGCTTCGCAGCAATCAGGTCGACACACTCGCGGTTGTCCGGCCACTTGATCTTGCCGACCGTGATGCCTTCGCGCTTGTACAGCTCCATCTCGGCGATAAAGACCTGGTTGTTGAACGTCGCTTGGAGCACTTCGTTCGTGTAGTTAATCAAGAGTTGCTCGTAGTCGTTGCGCTGGAACGACTCGAAACCAAAGATGTCGAGCACGCCAATGTACGGCAGCGGCGCTGGGTCTTGGCCGAGCGACGCGTTCACTTGGAGAATGACCCAGTCAAAGAGCTTCCCGTACAGCGCTTTCGCAATCGCATCACGGGCGTAGATCGCGTTCTGCGCGTTCCGGCGCACCGTGAACGTCGCTTCGCGCGTGACAATGTCGCGCTCCATAATCACCTTTGCGAGCGCGTCTTCCGTGACGCCAAGCAGCTTCGCGGTCATCGCAAGCGACGCTTTCGCGGACGGCTTGTCAATCACCGCCGCTTCGCCCTCCGGCGTGTCTTCTTCGTCCAAGTCGAGGTTGCCAATGTGGAGCAGGCCAGCAATGACCGAGAAGATGACGTGCTGGAGCTTGTCGTCCATCCCGACGCAGCTCAAGCCGCGCACAACGTCCGCAAAGCACGCGCGGTCGTCCGTGTCTTCCGCCACGTAGCAGTTGCTCTGGTTCAAGTACCCAAAGTCCTGCGGCTTCGTGAGCTGGAATTCGCTCTTTGCGGCTGCCGACGCGCCTGCGAGCAGCTGGTAAAAGATGTGAAAGTTCCGCTCGCCGTCCACTTGGTACACGAGCCGCGACTTCTCGAGCAAGTACGTCTCGACAAACGCGCCCGCAAGCTTAAACTCGCCGTCCGACGTGAACTGGAGCTTCATAAACTTGCCAAAGCGACTCGAGTTGTGGTTCCGCAGCGTCTTGGCGTTCCCAAACGCTTCCAAGATCGGGTTCTGCTCAATCAAACGGTGGTCCAGCGACGTCCCGTGCTGCTTCCGGTCCCGCGCGAGCGCTTCAATCTCCTCGCCCCGCGCCTTTTTACCGTACAACCCACGCGTCGTCAAGTGCTTGAGCACAATCTTCGACGATTCAGTCTTGCCAGCTCCACTCTATTGTCATAATACAAGACCCGTCAGTGATGACGGAACCCGACCAGCCCACCAGACCAATAGAATGAATGCCTTCTACGCACCTCGCCACTGATCACGACCGACTGGTTCGTCGGCTGGTCCGTGCCGGCGTTGTACACCATTTGCTGGTACGCCATCTCAGCGATCGCGTACGGGTGCGGCGCACTCGTCGAGTTGTTCACGACTTCGCTCACGCGCGGGTGCGGCAGGTCCTGGAGCGGGTTCACCGCAATGAGCACGTTCGCCATGAACGTGTACGGTTTCTGGCCGCGGCCGTCGCCGCCGTCGACTTTCGACCGCTCCGCGAGGTTGTGCAGCACGCCGGCTTCATGGATGTAGTAGAGCGCCGTCATGTCGTCCGTCACGCGCGGGTTCAGCGGCAGCGCGAGCCCGCGGTCGACTTGCTGCACTTTCCCCGCCTGCGTGCGGACCGTGACCTTGAGGCCGCCAATCGCCATCACAGTCGCGCGGTCCCACACCTGCTCCTGCCCTGGCACCCAAATCGACGCGCCGACCTCGACCGGGAGGATCTCGGCGTCCGACTCGAGCTTGGCCGCCTGCTTGTGGATGGGGAGCGCAGTCGCCATCGTGTCGTTACTCTCTCTCTCTCTCTTACTGCGTTGCGTTACGTTGCGGTACGGTGCTTCTCTGAAGCTTGTGTGGCTCTCGTATACAGACACACACGCGCGGGCGTCGGCGTCTTCCTTCTGCTCTTCCGACTCGGCCGGACGCGGAAGCTCTTGAAGTGAGACGAGAGAAACTGACCCGACGTAACGAACGAGCGCGAGGGGGAGCGCTGCGATTGGACAATTTCACGATAGACGGATCGGCACGCGCTCGCGATCCAGATACGAGATGCACCGGCTATGCGAGAATGCAAGAGAGCCGAAGCGAACCGTGCCGCGTGCACGCCAGAAAACTAAAAAAAGTGGCAACACGTTCGGGTGTGGCAGCGAATTGAGATTGACTGCGATGGGTATCTCGGAATCGGATTGGCTGAAAACATGCTCTGGATGTTCCACATTGTCGAATTGTGTATTGGTGGCAACGTAATTCCAAAAATTGGAAGGTGACTGCATCTAAATTTGCGAAAAGCAAAAGGTAGATTTATCAGTCATGTCCTCGTACGATTATTTCAGTGCGGACACTCACACTTCTGCCAGACAGACGATGAACAATTTGAGTTGTGGAAACCAAGTCAGATTAAAACTTACAGTTCTTGAACACAAGAACACAAGAACGCACAGAGTGGAGCGCCCCCAGTTCATGATTTCTATACATCATTCAATTTTTGTGTAAGAACGTTCACACTGTTATTGATGTTTATAGATATTCAATTTAATTAGGTTAAAAACTGTTTTGAGATGTTAATTACGTCATTTTTTTGTTTTTCACATACCAGTAAATCGAAGGTGAAGTAAATCCGGAAAATTGGCCGATGTTCTCTAAACCTCTACACCATGCTCCTATACGTCCCAATAGCATCTTGTGGAAGTTTGAGGTCAAACTAAGCACCCATTGCCGAACAATGGTACAGCGTGTGCATCAATCTCGTTGTACAGTACTTGGACCCATCAAAACGCCATACCATAAAATTTATAGTGCCACTTGCAAGAGACTGAGAAACAAAAAAATATTTATGTGCATAGATGTGCAACAACATTGATGTGGACATTCGATTTTGTGTTTTGACTTGATATTTCATGTGGTTTCAATATGAGAAGTCGAATGTATTCCATTCATCATGGAATCACTACAGGCACCATTCTCATTAGTAAGCACCAGCTTAATTGTTACCTGTCAACTATGATAATAAATTCTACATTAACTATTTACAAAGCGAGAAAGTATCAGAGTTTTGAAGAACTGATAGCTTGGAGCTTCCAAATACTCACGGTGTACAACCACGATGAACACACTGCAAGCCTCTTCTCTCACTTTCACTTATATGCTTTCTAATCAAAGAGCACGCACCTCCTCTAACGTGACTAGGTCATTGATGCATTGAAGGCCCAACCTTATGAAGAAGTCTTGCTTGAGCTTGATATTTGAGCTATTAGTGCGCATGTACCGGCTGAGCTGTTCGGTGCGAGTTTCTAGGTCAATATGACAATGTTGCCCAATAAAATAAACTTTCAAACAACTCGTACAAGCTTTCAATTGTGCTGACCCAAAGTGCTACATTTGAGAAACGTATAGGTCGCACAGGTACAATCGTGCTACCTGACCGTACATTCTCTATGCGTAGCTCTATTGCCTTTCAAAGCCGATTAGGTTTAGCAGCGCTTCTTTATACATTTTACCTTCTTCTAATGAAAGCCTTCTCAATCGGTACATGTCTGGTGGAACCCTGATAAAAATAGTACTATTTATTTATGATAACTGTCATAACCAATTAGAAAACTGTCAAAACTAATGTTTACTAATGAGAATAGTGCCTGTGTGAAATCATAAATTTGGGAAAGTTGGTCCGTCCAATTTCAAAAATCCTTCATTCGAAAATCAAGTCAATTTCGCTGGATTGCTCTGGAAATCTTGAGATGGGCTTTTTTTAGTCACGATTATGCTCGTCTTTTATAAGCGGCACGAGCCACTATTGTCAAATGGGGTCTCGTGATTGGCTGCCTGTAATAAGCGACGACTGTTACAAGTGACACTATACCGTACATTCCAAAAACAGGTGTATATTTTGGCGTGATGCTCAGAAGTTCTGAGCCTAGATGTAATTCCAAAGCGCCGTACAGTATTGTACGGTACTTTGCACTGAAAGATGAGACCTTATTTTATTTCAGGAATGTTTGCCAAAATGTAAATGGACTCGAGTCCAACTCTGCTTGGGACTGCATGGAGAAGGCGTTTGCTCGTCAACAAACGTGTGTTTATGGTGATGGCAAATTCTTACTCAGGAGTCCAGAGGATGGCAAAGTTTCATGAGCAATGGAAACATACGGATTTGAGTGTCTGTCGATTTTGTTAATTTAGTTCCAACAGAAACGGCGTTTTCAAAGTTCTCGTTTTAAAAATCAAAACTTAATTCCAAGTCATTTAAACACGGTATTTCTGACAGAAGTAAACCCTACAGGGGATGATTGAGAGGCCCGGTAATCAGGAAAATGGCCAATTATCATGGCATTGGAAGGGTATGCTCACGTAGCGGTCGAAAGTGCTTTGTGAAAGTTTCTGCTCTGTCCGAGTCTTCGTCGCCGAGCAATGGTGCTCCACGTGGTGACATCTTGACAAACGGCAAAAAGCTGGAGCCAAAGTGGCAGGGGAATCAAAACCATAACGTGATCAACATTCTTTAGTAAATTTCTCAGATGGCATATCATTTCGAACTGTAGTGGGTTGTGTTATGCTTCAAAGTCAATCGACAAGCCACAAGAGAGGGAGGGGAACTTTTAACGACTCCGATCCAAGTAAAAGAAGGTTGGCCACTTTGTAAACGCGAATACGGTCACATCGTGGAGACTCCACGCGCGGAGGCAAAAATCGCCGCAACCAGGTCGTCTATGGAAACCACGCGGGCCGTCTTATACGTACAGGATCTTGCCGTGCACGGTCGCGAAGTTTCACTGGCATACGAAGTGATCCGGATTTATAGAAATTCACAATCCCTGCCGAATCGTTATTTTTGTGTCTACTTCTTACAGAAATCTTGTGTTAAAACACATCTTTTTATTAACTGTCAATGAAATACATTTTGAACGGTAGCATACGACATTTTTCACTCCCTTTTTCGTTGGTCCAACTGTGAGTTGTCTGAACAGTATATGCAACTCACGCCCATTCACTCACAGTAGAGGAACAATTCGCGTTGTGGACCTTCAACACCCACTCTTTGAGTCGAGGAAGCCAAGATATTCCGACCAGAAAATAGTCAGTTCTTATACCTTTTTCGGTTCTAATTGGTATTTTTCCGATTTAAAATGGTTTGTCAAATTTGGGTGACACATTTGTAATAATTGGATTTTCCAGTTCGCTCCAACCTTCTTTTCGTGAGCGAAGTAACTGCTCGCTTCTGTTTGTGCACGTGTGCGAATGGGCGTGCGTTAGCAAACGTCGCCATTGTGCTGCTCTAACAACGTCTGATGTTGCACAGGTTTGTTTCAGATGACATGCAACAGCGCAACAACACAACCAACAAAGAGAATCTTCTGGTGTCCACCCGCTCGCACTTCCAGCACCAACTGGCCAGCAACGTAAAGTGATTTGTCAGAATAGAAGAGTGGAAAACCGACGGTTATGTTTCTTCGAACCAATTCAAATCGGATAAAGACCAATTTGAGCCGGAAAAGGTGGGAAACGTACGTGCTGGCGCTCGAGGATCTGAAGGCATGGACGCACGTGTTTGCATTCTCTACAGCGAATCACAGGTGGAGCGTTCAAATGTTACATAATATTCATGTCTCGAAAAGCACAATTCAGAAAGCGTAAATACATAAACATAATTGGAGTCCAAAGAGTGTTCTTCTCGTGACCGTTTTTATACAAACATGACATTCGCTGTGCAAGGTTTGAACACATCAACTGTGGCCATAAATTACTTCGAATGTGGCTTGTACATCCTATTTGCTATAAATTGCAGGATTCTGAGATACTATCTGAACGAATGTATTCTCTGCAACAAATCGGCAAGATACAGTGCGCGCCAAAAAGTTAGGGACAGCTCCAAAAACATTTGGGAAATAGACTCACTTTTTCAAAAGTGTGTCTCCAAACGAGCTGTTCTCACATCTGATAGAGCACAATGAGAGCTTTCTACAGGTGAAATCTGAGCT
>JAASGD010000898.1:0-15092 GCA_023334115.1 Globisporangium megalacanthum | reverse complement strand
TGGTGGGTGGACTACTGGAGGTGACGCAGAGACGCGGTTAAGGTCATGATTTTGTGTTGTGTATTCAGCTTGCTAATTATTTCATATCGTCGTAATAAGCTGAACTACATATATTTTCAGTCGATGTTCACACAAAACCTGTCCACTTCTGCTTCGAATACCGGTATGCGATTAGATAGGAAAGACATGCGACTCAACTGAGGTTCAAGTGACTTCGCGTGAGTGACAAGCCGAGAACCTCCAGTTGTCTCGTTCACAGCGCGGGTGTGTTTGACCACTAGCTCACAGTAGCAGTGTGGATCTTGCAAGTGGGTATATTCGTTGTCGTCACGCGCATTTGACATGCATGTCGTCACGCAACGAATGCATATGCCTTGATCACCGAATCCAGGATACACACTTGGTCTGGGGTGAATCAGCAAGTAGTCACTGTCTAGGTGTGCGTTCACAAATATTGTGTAACGTAACACAACAATTTATGGCATGATTTTGCATGGCTTAGCATTTTTATCATATCTTTGCTGTTTGGATTCTTCAGGACAAAAAAGCATAGATTTCAGTAGCTCTTTCATCAAAGAACACGTATTTTGCATTTGAGGTGACGCAAAACAAAATCGGAGACAACTCACAAGCGGACTTTGCGACTAAGCATATGGAGCGTGTAGCTGAGCGTCTCCTCTATCGCTGGGTGTTCTTGGTATGAGCAAAGCTGCAGTACTCCCGGAGCAGTCGACGATCTCCTGAGGGGTACCCCTCCAGATTTCAAAAAAACAAGTTTCGAGTTAGACACATGTTTAGACGTATATGTTTACGCTGCGTCGACTGGCACTAGTCCGTTTGTTCAGAATATATGTAGAACATTGTCAAAAGAAAATAAAAAAATTCGAGTAAAACACACAAATGTATTAAACGTGGCGTTGAGTCTGGTCTGATATCCAACCAGACTTATCGCCAAGTGATCATTAAGACTGTGGCATTAAGTCTGCGTGTGGTTTGATATCGCATCACTGTTTACTCCTTCTCCTTCTCGTCATCCCCAGTCTTCCTAGCCTTCGCAAGAAGTGCGCGACGAGCGGAGGCGGGGCTCGAAGAAGCTGTGGCGACTATGCGTGTACACGTCTTGGACGTTAAATGGCATGGTGCCTTTCGGTCAGTACGATGTACAGCGGTCGCTCAGGTACTCGGCGGGCACGAACGTGAGCACTTTGTTTTACATGTCCACGACCTTCTTAGGTCTGGCTTGGGGTGAGAGGGGGGCGAGCGACGAGCTCCAAAGCTGAGCCACTTCGAGAGTCACAGGCATTGTCTTGCGGCAACCGAATGCAAACGGTCGGGCTCTTCGCTGTGCGAAAGTGATGAAAGTAGAGAGAGGGGGTTGGCGCCGGGTCCCACTCCTGTAGGAGGTTCTCTCCCTTAAAATGCGCTATAAACTTCTGACGTTGTAGCGCCCACGTAAAGAACGCCGGCAGCAGTTGACATCGCTCCTTCGCGTAGTACAGCCTGGTCTTATCGCTCTCCTTCTGATGGTGCCGGAAGCTGACCAAGATCTCCTCTGCGTACTCCTCGGCCTCTTGAAGAAGCCAGATGCACACGATCGCGTGGCTGAGCTTGATAGCATTGGTGTTGCCAATGTTGGGGGGGGCGTGTCGGTCAGATGACCTTGATTGCCAGCCTTCTTGCGGCACATAACGAACACCAAACAGTTGCATACTTACGTCCCCAACCAAATTACGGGCAAAAAGAGGCGCAGATCACATGCAGACTTATCACCAAACCACACGGGTTCAGCGTGTCGTTCGAGAGAGCGCTGCCCCCGGGAGGGAGGAAGCATACGTAGCGTGTCCGCCCGCCTTGGCGTCGGTGCCGCTATTCTTCTGTGATCGACTCACACAAGGCAAGAGCTGTCATCAGACTCACGCGCTGGTTGCTCATCGACATCTCCTGATAGGCTGCCGAGTAGTTGATGACTCGTGTGCCTGTAGATTGAAACAGTCGTTCGTGCAGATGTGGCTGGCGGCTGTGCAAGCGGCAGTGGAGGCTGCATCCTCCGCGGCGATGTCGCCGCTTTACTTCGCATCCTCGTCGCCGCTGAAAGGCCGCACTGCATCACCGATCCGCGGCCCAGCCCGCTGTGGGATGGCGCTGTCCCCGCTGTCGTCGCAGCTATTCTCAAAGTACTCGGACTCAGAGCCGTCCCCGCTGGGTGATTCATCTGCGCCACTAGCATAGGCGCCTCGCTGTAGTGTTGCTGCTGGTCATCCGCCATCATGGCAAATTGGCAAGTGACAATCGGGTTCTTTTAAACTATCCTCGTTTTGTTTTTTTTGCGTTTTCTCGAAACGAGATTTCGAGATGGAATTCGACTCGTCCAACTTTGAAGGCGTTTTTCTCAATACACTGTTTTTGTTTAGAGTCCGATTTTGTTTTGCGTCACCTCATTTAAAAACTTATTCTTGTACTTCTTCAAAATTCGAAAACAGCTTTCACTCAAATGTTTCATTTTTGTCAACATCAGTTTTTGGCAGGCCGTATATTTGGGGATGAGTCTGTTATTTAAAGCAATGTTGTGCAAAAATCGGGCAAGTGTGCGAGCGGGACCAAAAGATGGTTCCAGGTTCAGCGTCCCCCACTGCGCAGACAACAAGCACAACTCACCACCAACACAAAACTAAGAACAGATGACGTTTGAAAAGTTAGTCGCGTTGCAAATCGTCGTGCGTCAGAAGACGCCTCTTCACATCTACGGTCTTTCGCTGGCGCTGATTTTTCTCTGTTTCTGGAGGCAGCACCAAAATCTCACTGCGAATAGTCTGACGACAGACTAGCCACGCTGGCGAAGGAGAGTCCTCTGACGTGCCGTTGCGCTGGAAACTCGTGAGACGCTTGCTCATTGCAGGAAGAGAAAGCGGCCAAATGCCAGCCGCTTTGAAGCCAGCTACAATGTTGCTCGGCCTCTGGACGGCACCTGCAATCCAAGCCGATGCAGCCACTGCCACGGCGCCTCTCTTCTTCATTGTGGTCTGGCCGGACGAGACGAGAAAGGAGCGCCTGCTTCACACTGCAGAACACTGCTACATCGAGAGGCTGATAGAGGTGGCTGGAGTTGGGCGGTAGCTGGACGATCCGAACCCCAACCTGCTCTGCGACGATGTCGATGCTCTCGTCCATGTGAGATGACGCGCCATCCAGCACCAGAATGAGCGGCCGCTTGACTGGGGTTGGGACATCAGCAGCGAATACCACCAGCCATTCTCGCATGATTGCGGTCGTCATGAACCGGGCATCAGCGGTGGTTACACGCTCGCCTGGGAGGTTTGCTGCGGCGAGCACGTCCCGATTGAGACGCTTGCCTGGCACGATGAATAACGGCGGCAGCAACTCTCCACTCGCCGATCCACACGCCACGAGTGTTAGGTGGAAACTTTTATCGACCGAGCGACTCCAGACGTTGCGCGACCCCCTTCGCGCAATCACCTTCCTTGTCTTGGTGTTCTGCTCGAACGAGGTCTCGTCCATATTGTAGACGCGTTGGGCACCGGCACCCGTCTCCACAACAGCTCGCGCACAGCGCCAGAAGAATGCAGCCACAGCTTCTCTCGTCACGTCGTTTCTCGTTCTCTTGATCATTTGAGCGCTGCGGGTCGCCAGCTGTGGATGGCGGCGGAGGAAACGATCGCGCCAACCACGACCCACGGTTCCTGCACCGCGCGTCTTCCCGAACATCACTGCGAAGATCTCCTTCCCCTTCAAGATGATAGTCTCTTTGTCGACTGGATAGCCCTTTCGCTGCATTGCGAGCGCCCACTGGAAGATATCATCCTCAGCTTCGCTGCCGAGGGTAGGTGTCGGCCCCGGACGCTTTGGAGCTCGGTTTGCCTTTCTTTCCACAATCTTTCGCCACAACGTGCGCTCGGGGATGCCGAACTTGTTACTCAGCTGCGTGACCTTCGCGCCGCCTCGCTCGTGCTCTTCGAGCGCCTCGGCAAGGTCTTCTTCGCGGTATCGCTTCCGCCGCGCTTGCGCGCTCATCGCGACTTCTTCTTTCTTGTTCTCAAGTGGCCACAGCCACACAGAGGGGGATCTGCCAAAAACTGCTGCGGGGATAAAACTACCAATCAAACCTCGTGATTTTCATTTTGGGCTGCGTTATTGGCTGATAAATTGTAGTCTGCCAACATTTGATGTGTGCCATAAATTGCTGCATTACGTTACATATGTACTTATTTATGGAAATTGCTCCAAAAAAAGACACATCTCACCGATACAGACGTGTCAAATCCAATCACCACATTTTTGATTAACCACAAGTACACGCTTGACAGACCACCAGACACACACACACGGGTCCTCTGACTCACTCGCGTTCGCCAAGGTGGTCGCCAACGATCGTCTCGTCCGTGTTTTCCGCAATGACTTTGAGCGCGAGCATGTCGTCGTTCACGTCGCACATGGCGGAGATCCGGTCGACAAAGAAGTCCATGGCGACGTAGAGTCGGAACGTGACTGGGAGGTCGCTCACACCAAAGACCGTCTTGTACACAGTCGCCATAATGGCGACACCGGCGTTGGGGATCGCAGGAACGCCCGCGCAGTTGAGGATCGAGAGGAGAAAGATCGCAACGAGGCGCCAGACCGTCAGTTCGTCCCCGACACCTGAGGACTCGGCCATCCAGATGATCGCAATGGGGAAGTAGAAGCCCATGGCCGAGAGGTTCGAGCACGCGCCGATCGAGACGACAAAGTTCGCGAGCGACTGCGAGCACATCCTCGCTTTCTTCACGCACGCGAGCGTCACCGGCGCAGTTGCAAGCGACGACGACGTGGCGAAGGCAAAGAGGTACGCGCGTAGCAGGAACGTCATGTGCCGGTACGGGTTACAGCGCGCGAGGACGAAGATGAGCGCTGGCTGCGTGACAAAGAGCTGAAGTCCTGCGGCGGTGACGATCGCGAGCACGTACGGGTACACGGTGGCGACGTCGTGCACTGCGTCTTGGTTCGAGGCGAACGAGCCAGCGATGACGGAGACCATGGCTCCTGGTGTGAGCCACACGACCCATTCCATCGCGAGGAAGAACGTGTTCCGGAGCTGGAGCAGGACGAGGTAGAGGTAGTTTACGCGTCGGGTCTTGGTAAAATACGACCGACCCGCGACGGCGCCAAAAACCATCGCGAACGTGATGATCGACAAGAGGTCGCTGTTCGCGAGCGACGCAAAGACGTTCTGAGGCACAACGAGGTGCAAGAGCGAGATCACCTGGTCGCTCACTGCGAGGAGTGCGAGCGCGGTCTCGACGTTCTTTTCAAAGACGTTGTTCACGTCTTTGAGGCCGAATGCCGACGCACCCGAGACGCTCGACGCTGTCGCGTTCCCAGTGCACACGAGTGTCGCGTCGATCGACTGGAGCTGGAGGAGCCCGTTGTTGGCGCACGTGAAGCCGACTGCGTTCGGTGGAGTCGGGTGGGACACTGTCTCGAGCCGGAAGAGCGGCCGGAAGAGCAGTGCGACGCTCATACCGAGCACGGCCGTGACGATCCACATGGAAGCAAACACTTTGAATGTCTGGAGGCCGACGACCGAGACTTTGCCGACAAAGACAATGTCGCCGATCGCGACCGCGACCGAGCAGAAGACATACGGGATCACAAGCGCCTTGAGCGCGCGTAGGAAGAGGTCACCGGGTAGTGCGATCCACTGCGCCGTGAGGGCCGAGACCTTGACGTACGCAATGACGAGTCCCAGGACGACGCCGACAGCGACGCCCAAGAGCGCGAGGAGCGCCGACAGGCGCTGCTTGCTGCTGTTGCCCATGTAACCGTGTCCCAAGTCCTGGTCCGGCTCGTCGTCGTCCGAAGTGTGGTCGAGAATCGCCGGGTGGTCGTCACGGTACGCGTCGTTCGGATCGTAGCCACCATCGAATCGGCGTGACGTGAACACGGTCTTGGGGCTACTGCTTGAGAACGTGTCGTTGCTGTGTGCTGTCGAGCGTGGCTCTTGCTGGGGGAAGCTGTTGGCAGCGGCTCGTGGGGGCAGCTGCTGCTGTGGTTGTGGCTGTGCACTACCATCGCCACTCAAGCCGGTGCCGAACGAGCCGAGCCGGTGGTTTGAGCCGCGAGCTGTCGGTCCGGAGCGATGTGGCTCAGTGGCGCGGAGCGTGCGTTGCTGGTCGTCGTCAAGAAGCCGAATGGGTGGCGCCATGTCGGACGTGTTGGGGTCACGTGGACTATGTGGAGCGGGGAATCGACACTGCGGCAGCAGGCAGCAGGTTGGCGAATGGCCGAAACGCTGCACGTGTATGAAGGCGTGGCGAGCAAAAAACGCGAGCTTACGACCGGTGTGAGCCATCGTGCGAAGGCGAAAACGAACCGTGTTAGACTGTCCTCGCGAAGTCACTCTTTGGGTGTGACCTCGTTCCAGTCGTTCCCTCCACCTCGCGCAAGTGGCGGCTGTGACGTGCGCACACTTGTAAATCGTATAACAGGTGCGAGACCACTTGGATACCTCGTTGTTTGTTTGACGTTTTTGAAGCAACGTGGCCTGTCGATTCGTGCTCGGGAGATCCTCGAAAGAGAGCTTCTCTTTCACGTTCTCTCCACCTCTTTACGCTTCAACCTCGCGAGGAAATGTGGTGATCGGCGGCACTCCCTGCAGACGCGGCACTGACGCCGTCCGCGCACACGGCAACCTGACAAGGAAGCATGAGCGAACAAGATCACCTCGAGTGATCTTGTTCGCTCATGCTTCTCGAGTTCACAGCGTGTTCAATTGGACACAATTTCACAACCATTCAGACATTCTGATTTGCAAAATGTACGAAAACCGGCTTCTTGCTCTTTTTCTGGACAACCACTGGCCAATTTGAAGTGGCAATTTGTTGAAAAAGACCTCGTGACCTCGCGAAAAGCGTGGTGACAATGCTGGCAAAGGCCAAAGGCGGTGCCAGCGATCCCTCTGTGCGTATTGGATTGTGCGTGTGCTTTCAAGCTACCAACTACAACGGCAAAGCATTTCATTCGCATGCAAGCTTGCGACAGCAAGTCGGGATCCGGACAAAAAGATACTTTTTTGCCAAAAGCCCATACATTGGCTGTTTGGTCGTAAAAACCACACCCACTCCTTCCTTCAGTCCTCGTCCCTCCGCTTCCACCACTTGCTCGCCACTTGCTCGTCCGACCGCGTGTGGCGAAAGCCGCTGTTGCTCAGTCGCTGACTCCACGATCCCTGCTGCGACGAGGAACCTGCGGACGCTGGAGCACCTGGTTCAGCCCCGCCGAGCCCCCGGTGTCTCTTGCGCGACTCAGTCTCGTGCTCGTCTCCTCCTCCTCTTGGCTGCCACTGCCAGCGCTTCGCAGGCGCCTCGCTTCTCTGCGACGGTGGATACGCACTCGTAGCCGGGACCTGCTGCGAGAACGACTGGCTCGCACTCGCCGTCGTCGCGAGCTCTGGGAGCCCAAGGCCTTCGAGCACTGTCCGCTCCTGGAGCGCGTACTCCGCCGCCGGGTCGTCAGCAAAGTCCGAGTGCAGCACCGACTCAAAGACGCCCGTGCTGCCGCCCAGCACAGACGCGCCGCCACTGTCGGTCGCGCGGCTCACTTCCATGACAAACACCGCGACAACTGCGTCGACAACGCCGACTTCGTCGCGGCACATGAGCCGCGCGTGGGCCTGGGAGAGCCGCGTGAGGCTCTCGAGCAGCCGGATCGTCGTCCGCGCAGCACTGCGCGTGTCGGACGCCCGCTGGAGCTGGTAGTAGCGCTGTAAGATCGTCATGGCGCCACGGGACAGCGCTGGCTGGTACCGGTCCTTCACGTAGCACACGTATGCCTGGAGCTTGGCGAGTGGCCAGAGGTGGTCGTCCGCCGGTGGGGTCGCGGTCGTCGGCTCAGTCGTTGGTACCGGGTTGTCGTCCTTGTCCTCGTCGTCCTTGTCGGTTGCGGCGGTCGACTGCTGGAGGATAAACGCCGACACGACTTCGTCCCAGCGCCGGTTCATCCGGTCGAGGAGGACGAGCACGAGGTCGAACCGGCTCAAGAGCGGACTCCCGATCGCAGTGTTCACCGCCACGTCGACGCTCGGGTCGTACCGGCCTTTCGGGTTCGTGACGGCGAACACCGTCGTGCGTGCGTTGAGCTTGCACACGAGCCCAGCTTTCGCGACGCTCAGCGTCTGCTGCTCCATCGCTTCGTGGATCGACGTGCGGTCGTGACTGCGGATGCTGCTGAACTCGTCGATGCAGCACACGCCCCGGTCGGCGAGCACAAGCGCACCGGCTTCGAGCATCCACTCGCCGCCATCTTTCACGGCGGTGCACGTGAGTCCTGCGCTCGTCGTGCCGATACCGGTCGTGAGCACCGACCGTGGGCTCAGCTCGGCTGTGAAGCGTAGGAACTGGGACTTGCCTGTCCCCGGGTCGCCAATCAGGAGCATGTGCGGCTCGCCCCGGGTCTTCATCCCTGTCGCGTCCACGTGCGAACAGCCGCCAATGACTGTGAGGACGACGCCGAGCTTGACGACAAAGAGGCCGTAGACTTTCGGACAAATGCTCGCAATGATGTCGTTCCGGCCACGGATTGGGTCGTGCGCGTGCCGGTCCCAGAAGCGTGCGAACTCGGTCTTGAGCTCTTCCGTCACAAGGACGTGAGCGGTCGTGGCGTTCGTGAGTCGAATGCTGTTCGCCTTCACGATCGTCTCGAGGTCGCACCGGATGTCGCGCACGACTGGCTGCCAGCACCGCATGAGGATCCCAACGACGACGACGTGGTCGCCGGCTTTCACCGAGTCGACGAGGTCGTCTTCGAGCACGACGAGGATCGAGCGTGGGATCGACCCGACGCCGAGCCGCGACACTTGCTCCTGGATCTTGATCACTTGGTGGTCCGACACGACCCGCGAGTTCTCGACCACGTCGAACTGCGTCGACTTGCACGGCTTCCCGCTCGTCTCGGACGGACACACTTTCTAACGACGCGACAGCACGATGTATACAGGTCAGTATACAGTGTATACACCCACTGGAGGCTCGATTCGAGTACAGTACGGTACCGGTATTTCCAGGATGTTTCCCTGCTCCGGGTCCGACTTGACGAGGAAGCGGTATCCGCATCGTGTGCTGCTGCACTGGTACTCTCTCGACGTCTCCTGCATCTTGATCTGGAATAACAGATAAGCAAAAGAGCCACGTGCTGAGTACGTGTCGACTGCCGACTGACCCCGACCAACAGTAATACCGGTATTGAAACCGTACCATACCGGTCCGCACCACGGTCCCCGCGATCTGAATGAGCTGCTTCACGTCGTTTGAGCGGATCGTACTGATCGTGGGCTTGCGCAGCGGCGCGACTGGCGGCAAGAACTCGACGCGTACTTTGAGCTTCTGGCGCGTCTTGAGCGGGAGCACAGCAAAGCCGACGCCGCCGGTGCGAGCTGAGGCCGCCGTCACTTCTTGGGCCAGTGCGGCGTGGAAGAGCGGCAGGAACTGGTCTGGGTGCCGAAACAGCAGCGTGCCAACGCCTGGGTTATAGTCCAGTAGCGTCTGCGCACACACGTGGAGCGAGTACGCAAAGCTCTGCTGTTGTGCGTCCGTGGTCGTCGGGGGTACGTTTGGGGGTACGTTTGGGGTACGCGGTCCGCCTGTGAGCGTGTGCAGCAGATTTTGCACGTCTGTGCGGCAGCGCGCGTCCAGGAAGCTGCGGAACGCGGCCTGGTACTCTTTTGCGCGCGCCTCGAAGCTCGCAGCGTTCACGTTCGCGAGCACGTCACCGCCATCATCGTCGTCGTCCATGGCAAGACGTTTTCGGAACTATGCGAATATTCAAGTCCAAGTCTGTATATACTGAAGCAGTATGTCGTACTTAGCCGAGTATCAATAAACGAAGACGCAAAAGCTCATCCATACCATCACACCATCACACCACCACCAGGAAGAGGTTGAGCGCTTGCGCGCCTGCGTGCAGCTCCTGTGACGATGGCCAAGTCCCAGAACCCGATGGACGCCTTCCGGCGCGACCAGAAGAAGAAGGTACGCGGCTCGTCCACCGCTGTCCTCCATTTACAGAGCGTATTGAGCCAACTGTGTGTGGTGTACGGCCCTTTATCGCGTCCAGGAGCTCAAGAAGAACCGCGCAGAGCGGCGTAAGGACAAGCACGAAAAGCTGCTGACGATGGACACTGAAGAGCTCCGAATCAAGGCGAGTGGGCGCTGTTTTGCGGGTTGTCTGGTGGTCGAATCTGAGCTGACGCGAGTCGAGAGTGTGTGTAAATGTGTCGCTACAGCTCAAGACGCTCGAACGCCAAGTGCAGACGAACCCAACAGACGGGCCGACACGCAAGCGCAAGCAAGAGGTGAGGAGGGGGTAGTGTTACACTGGGTGGTTGTATGGGTTAGTGACCGCGTCCGTCCCTGTGCAGCTTGAAGACACGCTCAACGCAGTGCTCAAGAAGCAAAAAGAGGTGCGTGGGCGTAACCGTGAGAGTGTGTGTAAGGGGGGATTCCTGACTGTGAGTGTGTGTCTCTAGGCGGAAGTAGAGCAGAAACAGCAGCAGCAGGTGACAGAGGACGACGCCGGTGGGAGCAACCGACCCAAGGTGCGTTAAGTACGACGACACTGTATCCAGTTTCGTACTTAGTGGAGCTCACGTGTGTGTTGTGTATTCAGACAATCCAGGAGATAAACGACGCGAACAAGGCGCGGTTTCAGAACCCCGAGGTGCGTCTGCTAAGTACTGCGTACTTACTAGCTGTTCTCTCTCTCTCCACTCACACGCTCTCTTCCCCTCTTCCTCTATAGAACTCGGTCTATTACCACCCGACGCTGAACCCGTTCGGTGTCCCGCCTCCAGGGCAACCACAGCGGTACCATGTCCCACCTCCTGTCCTGTACGCTCCACGGCATCAGCCGGCCCGAGACGCCCACCGTCCAGTCCGAGCTGGCCATGGCCCTCCGCCACCTCCAGGTTCGTGCCCTCTGTCGCCTTCCTTGTGATAGAGCTGTTGCGGATGGATGGAAGTTCTAACGGCTCCATTCGGCCGGTTGATAGCGCCAGTGGTCCGTCCGAGTCGGCCAGGCAAGCGACCGCCGCTGCCGCCTGGTCCGCCGCCCCCTGGGACAATCCAAGTCCCGTCCTGTCCACCGCTGCCGCTCGGTGCGCTCCCACTGCGTCCACCGCCGCCACCGCCGCCCACGTCCGTCTCTGCTCCTCCTCTCCCTCTCCCTCCACCGCCAGCGACAGCGACGCTGTCACCACCACCGCCACTGCTGACTGGAGACCTCCGAGCCAACTCGGACGGTACCAGCGCCAACGTCCGAATGGACGACAATGACGACGACGACAGTGAGAGCGTCGTCGCGCCGTACCCAGGCGTCGAGTTGTTCGACGAAGCAGAAGAGGAGGACGACGAGTACCGGTACGAGCAGAACCAGGACGGTCCTGGTACTGCGACGGCGGACGCGTCGCAGGCGCAGCTGCGTGCGCTCGTCCCGGTGGCGTTGCGAGTGCCACGCCGAGCCCCAAGCACCGCGTCGGCGCTTCGGCCACTCGTGCGTGCGCCCATGAACCCAGCGCCTCGTCCAGCGTCGCTGATGGTGCCTGTGGGTCTGGATGGGGGGGTGGACTTCTCGGGCTCGCGTGGTGTCGTATCCACCGCGTCTACTGCTGGAAGCACCACCGACGGGTCTGTCTCGAACGAGTATGACGCGTTCATGGACGAGATGCGGAGCCTTGGGGCGTTGTGAGTGTGTGAGCGTGATGAACAATATACTGGTATTACCGGTATGTACTGTCGTGAACGGTAATACTGTAGCTGCTGGACATAAACTGATTTCCTAGTGTTCAGCATTTTTAACCTGTGAAACAGCATGAAAGTCGCACTTTGCACGAACAAACCCCAATTGTGAATCGCATAGAATGGTGACGCAACGACACCTTCTCCCCACGGCTGCGACGCAAGCGCTTCAGCTCGTGATCACAGCTGCCGCAGCCGCTGCGAACGCAGACGAGCGGGAGGGTGACGATGGCTACCGCGACCCATTTGAGGAGGTGATCGAAGGCTCGAAGCCGTTCGAGGCGCACGCGCCGCCGGCGTCGCTGCTCGAGTTCGCCGCGACGCTCGCGCCAGTGCTCAAGTACTACGTCGTGCTCCTCGGGCTCTTTGCGCTCGCACGGTTCCTCAACCGCATGGTTGAAGCAGAGGACGCACTGAAAGAGAAGGAGCTTAAGGTGGGGTTTAGTTATTGTACTGTGCGTGGCAATGGGAGGAGACAAGTGGACCAAGTGCTGATGATAGTGAGTGTGGTTACTGTATCTTTATAGAAGCGGCCAAGCCTCCGCCGCGACCTGATTGAGAGCGATGAAGACGACGACGACGAGAGTGATGGGGAGAGCGAGAGCGAGCGGGGGAAGGCGACTGGAGCTGCCGCAAAGACTGCGAGTACAGTGGACGCAGTGGACGACGACGACGTCCATGAAGAGCTCATTACGGACGGTGCGTAGTTAATTTGTGAACTTTTGAAAAAATACGAACAACACGCTGATTGGCTGGCTCGAGCAGGCTCGAAGCTCGTGAAAATGACCGAAAGTGAGCTCACGGAACGCCGAAAGGCAAAGAAGCCGAAGAAGAACCACCCGCTGTTCGAAGGGCTGCAGAAGATCGAAGAGGAGCTCAAGCAGAAAGCGATGAAAAAGCAGCAGCGGAAGCAGCAGCAACAGACTGAGAGCGGCGGTGGCGGGGCGGCCAAGGACGACGACGACGACGACGACGAGCCGGACGTGAGCTGGAACGAGCTGCACCAGAGTATGCTCAAGCGGTACCAGCAAAAGTTCCCCGAGCACGGCTTGCGCGTCCAGGACGACGACGACTACGACGACGAGTTCAAAGAGCTCTTGAAGAAGCACGAGATCGACCCCGCGACGCTCCGACGCGAAGTCGACAAGAACAAATGACCGTGTTTTGCAACTGAAAAAAGCGCGCAGACTCAGATTATAGATTTTCGACCAACTCAGACTAAGACCGCGGAATCAGAATTTGACACGCTTCGAACCGCTGGATTTGTAGCTCTTCGCCTTTTTGGTCAACGTAATCCCGTCCCCGCCGTCGTCGTCGTCGCCAGGGATGACAAACGAGTCCCACGCGTCGCCGCCAGTGTCGGCGTCCGCCCGTGTCGCGTTCTTCTTATTCGCTTCGTTGTCGTTGTCGTCGTCGTTGTCGTCGTCGTCGTCGTCGTCGAACGTCTTGCGCTTGTTCGCGTGGCCGCGGCTGCTGCCGTCGGCGCTAATGTTGCCGACGGGGCAGTCGCGCGCAAGGTGTTCGATGCTCTTGCAGACCTTACAGCACCCGCCTTTCGGGTACACGCCGGTCGTGGACTGCGGGCAGCGCGAGCTCAAGTGGCCGGTCTCGTGGCACACAAAGCACGTCGCGTACGACGCGCCACCGCCTACACGGGCTTCCCGGCAGTCGCGCAGCTGGTGCGTCGACGAGCCGCAGTTGAAGCACACGAGCGCACCATTGCCACCGCCGCCACCGCCTGCGCTCCAGCTGCTCTGTGGACAGTTCTGCGACGTGTGGCCGCGGCGTCGGCACTGGAAGCACGTCTTGTTCAGGTCCTGCGCCGCACGGTTCGGGCAGTCCTGCTTGCGATGCGAGCTCTCGCCGCAAAGCCAGCATCCGCCGCTGCTTTCGCTCGCGTCCGCGCCGTAGCCGTAGCCGCCGCCTGCACCGCGCTGCTTCTTCTCCGCCTGCTCGGCGTCCCGCTTTGCACGGATCTTGGCGAGGATCTCCTGCTTCTTGGCCAGGTTTGCGCGGTGCTTGTCAGCCTTTGCGGTGCGGCCTTTCGCTTTCTTGGCCTTGCGTAGCTCTCGGCGCTTCGCGAGCACCTCGCGGCGCTCAGCGCTGAGCTCTGCTGCTGCTGCGGTGGCTGCCATTCGGACGTCTGTCGAGTCGAGGGACGAGTTTTGACTCGTGCGAGTGCGTGGAGCAGCAGCCAGCCAGTCAAAATCACACGGATGGTGATCGCCTTTTATGTTATAAAAGACCAGAGTCCAAGAGTGTTTTGCGGCAGGATCAGTTTTGTTTCAGATAAATCTAAATCAAAAGCGCCAAAATTTGTTTCAGAATATTTTCAAATATTCACGGGAAAGGCGATGCCTCTCGAAATGGGTCAAAATGAACATTGAGGCACAGCAAATACTGCCAATGAGAAGGTAAATAGGGTAGGTGCCGAGGTAGGCGCGATAATGCGCCTGTTGCACGATGTGAGATAGAGAGGTTTGCCTCAATGTTCACGATCTAGGCGCTTTTCGAATTCGCACAGATGGCGAACATTGAGGCATCTGGAAAATCCTCTTTATACAGAATATTTTGTGGGTGTCGAGATCCGACACTCACTCATTCGAAATCGAACGAGTGAAAGTGTCGGAGCTCGTCGAACCTGTCAAGAACAAGTGAAAGTGTCGGAACTCGTCGAACCTGTCGACGCAAGCCGTCCTTCTCCCTTACGCGGTGCTGGCAGTCTAACAACATTAGTCACAGATCCTTGCGTGTCTTGCTAGCGAAATTGCTCACCTGTCGATCATCACGAACGAGATCACTCGGTCTCGAGGACCGCCATCTTGTCACTTGTCCATCGAGCCAACTTGACCCCCACCACGGTCCTCTCCTCGCAAGGGCGACATTGCTAGTGAGAGCGAATATCGAGCGAGCGGGCTGGCGTGCTGGCGTCCGGTTTCACACGAGCGCGATGGCCCGGCGCAAAACTTGCTCGGACTCGAGCAGCAGGAGAACTTCTTGCATGGATAGCCAGTACTGTAGCAGCCAGCTCCATCCGGACCTCAGAGGCGTGAAAAGCAGGTCATCTGGTGTGCTGTGTCTTTGGGCGATTATGTGCGGATTGCGGGTGGCATTTGTCGAGTCGCGGCGAGAAGATCTTCCGTCCTGGCGACGCTGGACACTGCGCGGCGAACGACGACGGACTCGGCTTGGATTCCTCCTCTCGTCCTCCGTTGGACGGACCGACGCATCCACGCAGCGAGAGGCGAGGCGCGTCGACACCTGATGAGGAGAGTCCTGTTTTCCGCGAGCCTGGCTCGGGTGTCAACATCT
>JAASGD010000897.1:0-15096 GCA_023334115.1 Globisporangium megalacanthum | reverse complement strand
CACGTTCGATTCACAAGTAAGTAGTACAGTACAACTACTGTAAGAAGTATACCGTGTATACATACAGTCCAATCCAACCCACTGGCACATTATCAACGCGACACACGATACGTTCTCACTGCTGCTGTGGTTTTTGGGAGGCGATCCGTCGTCTCTTTCTCTGTCGCTCTTACACACATGACCACACGCACGCGAGACTTGTGACGATCCCACTTCTTCCCCTCCACACGATCTTGACCCTCCGCTCTCTCGTCTTCCTCCGACAGCACAGCCCAACAGAGCCACCTCCCGACAGCTCAGAGCTTCCGACTCACTGGCGACCGCTCGCCTGCACGTCGCACTGCAGCGTCGACCGTGTCGGCGACGGTCACGGGGTCTTTCACCGCCTTGTGCCGGTTGCGGAAGCGCCGCTGGAGCTTGTTCGCCACGCGGTGCAGCGCTTTCACGTCGATAATCACAAAGACCTTGTCCTCGGGGTAGACAATCGTCGACGACGCTGGACACGTGTACACGTACGGACACGGCGCGCCTCCGTTCGCACCGCCCGGCGCACGCAAGAGGCCGATCGGGAGCGCGTGGGCGATCCCAGCTGTCATGTGCGCAAAGAGCTCGCCGTACGTCAGCGCTTCGTGGCGCCACAGCTTTGGGATGTCGTACAGCATGAAGCAGCTCTTGCCGTCGAGGATCTTGCGGATGAATGCGTTCAGCGACGGGTTAAAGAAGCTCTGGATGAGCAAGTCGTCGGCGACGTACGACGGGAAGAGCGCACCACGCATGAACCGCTCTTGGAAGAACGTGTCGTCATCGCCGTCGTCGTCGAGGATGAACGCGTCCGGACCGTGCGTGTCGTGGCGGAGCGAGTGCACGCGGTGCGCAGCCGACAGGAGGTTCCCGAGGAAGAACGCGCCGACGTCTGCGAGCAGAGACCGACAGCGTGCGGTCTGCAGCTGCAGCCATGAGACGTGGCGCACAGCCGACGATTTGCGGACCGCGCGACTGTCGCGGACATCCGACGACGTGGGGCCGGCCGAGTACCGGCTCCGGAGGCTTGGAGGACGCGCTCCACGTCGCTGGTAGGGCGACAGGTACGGCGCCGCGTACTCGGACGCGACGTCGTCGCTGTTGTCGCCGACCGGCAACACACCAAAGCTGGCGACCGGATCGAGGAACCGGTTGTTGTGCACGTCGCGGAGCTCAATGATCGTGAAGATGCGACTGTGCTGGAGTGCCGAGTTGACGAGGATCGCGTTGAAAATCGCCTTCGAGTCGTCGACTCCGGCTTCCGAGCCCTGGGCGAGCACAACGATCGCTGACGCCGTGTAGACACCCGCGGCCACGAGCACGTTGTGTCGCTGTGGTGACCCCTGGATCTGGTACACTTCCCCAAACTCGCTCAGCTGGAGCCACGAGATGCCGTCGAACCGCTCCGCGTCGACGAGTACGACTGGGACGACGCGTTCAATGTGGGGCGCGCGGAGCGGCCGGAGAAAGTTCACAAGCCGCGCGACGGACCGCTGGCCACCGCCTTCGCTCGCAACGTTGCTGCACACGACAATGTGTCCGCCCTGTGCGAGCAGCGCGGCCGACGGCGCAGTCGGCGCCTTGAAGAGTCCGATGCCGCTGCTGCCACAGCGCAGAATGTACTCACGCACGCGGCTCGGGATGCGCCGCTCGACGTTGTGCTGCGCTCGTCGCGCACGGGCCACGAGGTTCGAGCGTGCGCGTGCGACTGCGACGTTCGTCGCGAGCGGCGTCGCTTGGGCGCCGACAAAGCTCACTGGGCTTGAGAACGGCGTGAGCGAGCCGACGGACTCGGCGATCAGGTACGCACGACACACTGGCGTAATGGAGAACCACCGACCGGGGTTGAACGCGATGTCGCCGTCGGCTTCGACGGCGATCAAGAGCACGAGCCCGTTCGACGCGGTGTGGATCTGCTGGGCTGCGGCGGTGAACGGGAGGCCGACAAAGTGCGGCGCGAGGTGGCACGAGTAGATCTCGTTCGAAGCGCCAGCAACGTACTCTGCGAGCCACGACGGTGCCGTTGCGGTGGTCGCCGAGATGTCGCCGCTCCGGCTCGTGATGAGGTTCGACACGAGCGTCGAGAGGCCGGGACAGCGGCAGCTGAGCCCCATGAGTCCGAGCCGGAGCTCGTCTGCGCACACGAGGTTCTCGCTGCTCATCCCCGTCGCTTCGAGGAGCGTCCGGTTCGCCGAGTTCACGAGCATCGCAAAGAGCTGCGTGTGGGGCCGGACCTGTTGCGACACGGCGAGGACGCGGAGCACCGTCGCTGCGTCTTCCTGGTTCCCATCGTTCGAGAACTTGTTGGGCAGGAAGAAGACCGCCATCGCTTCGCTCAGCTTGGCGTTCTCGAGGTCTTTCTGTCGCAGCGGCGAACCAAAGAGCAGGAAGACGCGCTTCTGGTACCGCGCGTGGTCGCGCACGAACTCGGTCACTTCGCGCTGGAACGACGAGTCGGCGTCGTGGGTATCGAACCGCGTGAGCACGACAATGTGCGTCTCGCGCACACGGGTCGCACCGCGTCGACGCAGCCATTTCGACGCAAGGGTCGCGCCCGCGACAGTCGGGGGCGTCGCCGCTGACCGCGTCATTGTCGCCGCTCGCTGTCGGCCTTCTTCCAAGATCAATCCGCTCTTCACGGCGTCGGCGTCGGCGTCGGCGTCGGCGTCGGTACCGACGTGGCCGACAGTGTCGCTGTTGTCGTCAGTGTCGCTGTCGCCGTCGCTGTCGCTTCGGAACATTTCCTCGTGGTCGGGGTGGAAGAACTCGCGGATAAAGTCCTTCATCTGCGCCGCCGACGGGTTCCCAGTCACCACAACGTGCGCCGAGTTGCGTGAACAGTGATACGTCACGCGACCACCGCGCTCGTCGCCGTAGAGCGACATGAACGCCGCCGACTCGTTCGCGAACGTGTAGATGCCGTACACAATGATCGCGCACACTGTGAGCTGGCCGAGCACAGTCTTGGGGCTAAAGTCGCCGTACCCGACGGTCGACACGGTGACAAACATAAAGTAGATGGACGAGAAGAAGCTCCACGTCTCGGAGCAGTCTGGGAACGCGTCGGACCCGCTCGGACTCTTGCTCAGCACGAACGCCGTGCCGTCGACACTGCTGCACTTGTACACGTGGAGGAGGAAGCTGTCGGTGTACGGAATGTCGCCGAGGCGCTCGAGCGAGAAGAGCACGCACGCTGCGATGAAGACGAGGCACAGGGCTTTGACCACGACCAGCACCACTTGCGCCACGAACGTCTTGTGGCGGTACCGCGTGAACAAGTGGTCGATCACGACGTACGCGACGTAGGCACGGAGGAAGCCAAAGTCGAGCCACGACCGGCGCAGCTGCCCATTCACCGCGTCGGTCTGGAAGTTGATGGCAAAGTGCGACACGATCGAGAGCAGGTCAAAGAGCGAGTGGAGCTGGAGGGTGAATGCGACTCTAAGTACGTGCGTACTTTGCGTCAGGGTGTATACTGTCACAAAACCAAGGGACCGACAGACAGACAAACCCACACGCACTTTCGCTTGGCAGCGACCCAGCGGAGGACGTAGCCGACGGCGGTCGCGATGAGCAAGAACGACTCGATCGACCACGACGAGAAGCTCACGGAGAGCGAGCCGCCGCGGACGACTGGAAAAAGCAGCACAGTAGCGTCCAGTAGAGTGTATACATCAGTATAGTCACATATTAGTGACCAAATGAAACAATTTGTAACACCACGTACTCCAGGCGATGCACACATAGGCGCTCGCGACGAGCTGGAGGAGGTGGTTCTGTGGTTGGTGGTGGTGGAATTTCAAAGTTAGTCAGCCGCGTCCTTAGACCATGAGTTGGGAGACAAGACGCACCGCCGCACGCGTGAGTGGCGCGTCAAAGAGCCCGCGCAGGCGTTCGACGCGCGGGAGAGTGGCGACCTCGAGCCACTCGTAGACGACGGCGGCCGCCACGACCGGTGCCTGGAAAAGCAGCCAGTAGCGCACCTGGTCCCACACGAGCGGCCACGTCGCCGCGTAGCAGCTGGCGCTGTTGTCAGTGATGCGGCAAGCAGCGCGCACAACCGCTATACCAGCGTCTCCAGCAGACGAGGAGGTGTTCATGAGAGCTCGAAGCGTCAGAAATCAGTGATACATTCACTCAACGAATGAGTGAATGTTATTTAACACTGCCAAGTTGTTTTATTTACAGTACTAGTATCGACATTTTCACAATATTACATGAATACACTTGAGACCAGTTTTCCTGCAGACTTCAAGGCGTGCTCACTGGTGGGAACGACCGTGCCACTGGTCGACTACGCGTCGATTGCACCTGTCGCTTGCTCGCGTGACAGCCCAGACGGCCGCATTAACACCAACGTCTTCTTCTTACAAATGCCCGACGCGCGGCACCGGGACCCACGAGCCGTTCGCCGCCCGCTCGAGTCGCTGGACGGCCACGTCGCCCCAGTCCACGTTCTGCACCGCGACGCTGACCACAAAGACCGCAAAGAGCACCCACGAGACGTTGAAGCGCTTGAACGCGCGCATGTTCTGCTTGCCGATGCACTTGCCCATCCACGGACAGTGGTGGTCGTACTCGGCCACGCACACGTCGCAGTCGTCGCAGTGCTCAGTGAACGGTTCCTGGTGGGCGCCACAGAGGTCGCAGACCCGCGATGCAGCTGTGGAAGAGGGAGAGGACGCGAAGCGAGGCGACACCACGACAACCGTGCTCACTGACGAGCGGAGCGACAGCGACAGCGGATCGTCGTCTTCTGGGAGCGGCGCGCTCAGTGGCGACGCGTTCCCGCCGGCCTCGATGTCGCCGACACTGTCGCCCGCCTCGTCGTCGCGTTTGCCGTCGCCGTACGAGCTCGGAAGCACGATGCCTGGGTCGCGACACGCCGTCTCAAAGAGGTAGTAGGCCGTGAGCGTGAAGAACGCGAGCGTGACGAGGGTGTAGTACCACGGTAGCGTCGTGCACTGCTGCTGGAGGAACGCGCCCGTGGCGAGAACGAGGATCGTGGCTGTCACGACGACACCGATCCAGTGCGGACCGACAAGGACCAGGGACCGGACGACCCGCCCAGCACGGACCTGGCGGCTTTCGTGCAGCACCTGGAAGAAGCGGAGGAGGCGGGGATTAGTGGGGTGCTAGTACACGAATACTGGTACTATACCGGTACTCGTACGCGGCCGTTGACGTACATAACTCTGTCTGCAGTCCATGGCGTGGGTTAGTTACTATAATACAAAGTCCATGAGGTGGGTGGTACGTCCCATGCAACTCTACTGTACGCACCCGATGCGCTTGAACTTGCACCAGCCTAGCAGTTCGTATACAGTTAGTCAGTCACGCAGAGACGTCCGACCAGCACCAAGTCGCCATTGCAACGCACAGAGGCACGCGAATGGATCCATGTTGGGAGCCGAGAGACTGTGCGGCAGCAGCTCGCTCGCTCGCGCGCCGTCGCTCCTTCGTCCACCTCCGACTCGGTCACCGTCGTCGCCTTCGCCCTCGTCTGCAGCTGCATGCAGCGCCTGCAGCTCGCTCTCGAGCGCGTGCACGCGCTTCGCCGTCGCGGCTCTCACCTCCTCCATCGCCATGCGCCTGTTGTGTTCGTACGATAAAAACTATTGTACCACTTCTTGAAATTTACTCCAATCAGTTTTGATTTTGAGTGTAATGACAAGCAAATCATCCTGTACCAGGGTGAGTTGGGGTATACTGTCGACTGAATAGGGAACGTCTAGAATGCAACACCTCCCCAACCGTTAAGAGGACTCAGCAGCCACGGCCACCAGCGATACGAAGACACTTGGTCGTGGGGAAGATCGACAGGGCGTTCGTCATGAGCGACCACCCGAGCGCAAAGACGACGTAGGCGACCGTGAAGACACCCATGGCTTTGCTCGAACCACCCGTGCGACGCAGCTCCTGTGTCTGCGCCTTCTGCGCCGGCAGCAGCGGCAGGAACGCGAGCGACAAGAGCTTCGCGACGTAGCATATCACGATCGTGTACGTGACGTCCCAGCGCACGTGGGGCGTGTCCATCTGGACGTCCTTGTTCGAGACGTCAAAGACCGAGTTGACGTTCTTCGAGATCGTGCTCGCGAACGGGATTGAGAGGTTCGCAACGGTCGAAATGAGGCCGTAGACCGCGCCTTCGTTGCCCATGCCCGCAAGCTCCACGACGACGTACGTCCCGATGATAAAGTTGACGCCTCGTGGCACGGACTCAACGAGCGGTACACCGAGCCAGAACCACTGGCTACGCACGACGTCCCAGACCGTGAGGAGGCTCACAGCGGCGTCAACGACAACGACGCTCACCATTGTGAGTGCGAGTGTCCAGCGCCAGTGCCAGTGGAGCCCGTACTTGCCCGTGAGGATGAGCGTGGCAGCAAAGACCGCGTTCGAGAGGATGTGCGCGAGCTTGTCGTTGAAGTTCGTCACGCCAGCAATGTAGTTCGCCACGGGGTCGGACGCGACGTAGATGAAGTTCTCAAACACGCCCGAGACGAACTTGAAGCCGAGGACCTGGTACATGGCGCGTGTCTGGAGCAGCTCCCAGAGCGCGCGCGTGTACTCGGTCAGGTTCACGCCCGGGCACTTGCGCTCTTCAATGAAGAACCACGTGATCGGGAGCACGGGGAGCAGCGAGAGTGCGAGGAGGAGCATGAGCTGTGGGAACGTGAGCGAGTAGTCAAAGTCCCCGCCGTAGTCCTCGCCGTTGAACGCGAACGCCGTTACGAGCTGCGAGACGACGACAAAGACGGTGCGGGTCGCGTAGATCGCGGTCTGCGTCGTCCCACGCACGGCCTCGGGCTCGCGCTGGGCGAATTCGACGACCATCGCGTCGGCTGCCACGTCTGCACCGACGTAGCCCACGGCTGCGAGCATCATGAGGATGATGAACTTGGCGCCGCTGTCGCGCGCGTCGACGTTGAGCGAGTCCTTGATGGCCTGCGTGTAGTTGAGCGGGTTGATCGCGGCCGTCTTGCGGTCGGGGAAGTACGGATCCGACGCAGTCATGCACCCCATCGTGAAGAGCGTGAGGAAGCACAGTGTCCAGCCGAGGAGCATGTACGGCCGACGGCGGTAGCCAAAGATCGGGAAACAGTCCGAGACGACGCCGTAGACGACCTTGAACGACCACGGCAGCACAATGAGCACACGCGCAGACGCGGTCTGGGTCCCCTCCATGTTGAGGAAGACCGTGAGGAACGGATAGACGGTGCCTGGGAGCGTGCCGTAGACGAGCCCCACGGCCGCGTACTGCACGAGGAGACCAATGTGTTGCTTGCTAAAGAGCCGAGGTGCACCGCCCTCACGGAGCGCACCGCCTTCGAGGATTGGGATCTTCGCGTCGTGGTATTCGCTGACCCGCTGGGTGTGCGGGGTCTTGGCTCCTTGGTAGTCACCACCGTCACAAGGAGACACGGGCGTCGATATGAACGAGACGCGTTCGTTCAGACCGAACTGGACGGTGGCTCGGAGCGCCATGACGGATGACGAAGTGCGAGCCACAAACCTGGATGAGCCGTTGACGTGCGTCCTTGGAGGCGAGAGCGAAAGTGAAGACGACAAAGTTCGCGTGGAGGCGCTCAGGTCGCCAGTTCGAGCGCTCGTTTCAGTGCATCGGTTTCGCTTGAACTCTCTATGATCGTTCCTTCTCACCACGTCGGTCGGGTCGAGGGGCTGCGTCAAGCACACCCCTGTATCATAACTACTGTATGATCTTGTCAGTGACGAGCTCCAGTGTGCTGCTCTCTGACAACTCCGTCAGTGACGCACTTCATGTGGGAGGGATCCTCCTTTTCTGCGTGTTGTAATTGCATGTTGAAATTGCCCAACAGGAAGTGAATGGTAAAAAATGGTCATCTCGTGACGAACCAGCAACCAGTCAACTCAATACCGGTACTGTACCACAACAACCAACAACCTGTCACTTCGCTCTGGACTTTGTGGAAGAACTGTGGATCTATATGGTCGGAACAAGGGGGAAGGAGCAAGGGTGAAGGTGCACTCCAGCATGCAACAACGAACAGCATAGAGGCTGAGGTGCCCCACCAACCGCCACAACCGTCAGACCAACACGAACATCATCTCTCTCTCCTCGTCCTGACGACGTCGTCCAGCTCACTCGTCACTCTCGTCACTCTCGTCACTCTCGTCGTCGTCACTGTCGCTATCGCTGTCGCGCGCGTCCGCCTCGTCCGCCCAGAAGAATCCGAGCGCTTCGAGCCGACCGCGCTCGATCGCGATAAAGTCCGCGTACTTACGGCGAACGCTCGGGTCGGACGCGATGCGCCCGAGGTCGAGTCCATGCGCGCGCTCGGGCCACGGCGGCCGGGCCGGGACAACAAAGCCGCGGTTAATCTGTGCGTGGCCGTGCGCGCGCACGAACGTCTCGAGCGACGGGAGCACGCGCTGGCGCCAGCGCGCTTCCAGCGGGCTCCACACGAACCCGAGCTCGTCGAGTCGCTCCATGTCGCGGCCAACGAGCTGGAAGAAGTCACCGCGCAAGCGAATGTTGCGCCCAATGAAGCCGAGCTTGCACCCGTACGCTTTCGGTGGCCACGGCGCCGTGTGCGGCACTTGGAAGGCCGTGCCGACGTTGCAGTGGCCGTAGACTGCGCGAAAGACCGTGAGCGACGGGAGGATCTTGTCGTCCCACGTCGCTTCGACGCTGCTGAACGCGAACCCGAGCGCGTGGAGCGCCGGCCGGAAGCGCTCGAGCTGCCCGGTGCTGTGGGCGTCGCCGGTGCGAACGCGGTTCACCATGCGGCCGAGCGGGAAGCCCGCGAGGTGGGACAGCTCGGGCTGGCGCCAGTCGTGCGCGTCGGGGCCGGCGTCGTCGTCGTTGGACGGGACGACGAACTTCTGCGGCACGTTCACGTGGCCGTGGAGCTCGTGGAAGCGCTCGAGTGCAGGGAGGAACTGACGCGCCCACGTGTCGTGTCCAGCGTGCCACGCAAAGCCAATGCGCTCGAGCGCCTCTCGCTGGTAGACGGGCAAGCGAGCCGCGTGAGCGCGCAGCTGGTTCACGTGGGCGCCGAGCCGGTAGCCCCACGCGGCGCGCGGCCACGTCGCGTCGTTCGCTGGGACGACAAAGTTACGGGGCACGCGCAAGTGGCTGTGCGCGCGCTGGAACGCGCAGAGTGCGCTCAGCGCCACGTGCTCCCACTGGAAGCGCGACCAGTCTGCGGCCGCGGCGACGGGGAAGCCGAGCGCGTGCAGCTGTGCGAGCGTGGCCTGCTGCTGTGCGGCGTTGGTGCGTTTCGCGTGCTGCGTAGTGCGCAGAAACGAGCGCAGTGCACGTCCGAGGCTGAGGCCGCGCGTGTGCGGCGGCCAATCCTCGGAATCGTCGGAGGCCGGGACGCGGAAGGTGTAGGGCACGACAAAGTGCTGGTGCTGCGCGTGGAAACAGCGCAGCGCGTCCACCAGTGCTGCGTGCGAGCGAGTGGGTGGGGCAGAGACCGAGCTGTGGCTGTGGCTGCGGCTGCTACTGGGGCGCGAGATGCGGGTCGCGGCGGCGCGCCATCGCGTGAGCTGGTGCATGTGGTGGTGGTGGTGGAAAATAATTCAATACCGGTACGAAGAGTTTACAGTACGGTACCGGTATTGTACTGGCGATTCAGTTGACTTGAAAAGCTCAAAACCCGATTGTCGAAACGACGGAGAATCATGCAGACCACCACCAACCTTCGGGCGGCTCCGGTGTTCTCGGTCTTCCGCCTGCAGCTCCAGCGCAGCTCCCACGTCGCAGCAGCGCCACGTTCGCTGCCCACTCCCAAGGTCTCGCGACGCTCGCAGTTCCAGCTACTTGCGCCGGCGCTGCGCGCGTTCCGCGAGATCCACGGCCACGTCGCCGTCCCCCTTCGCTTCGCCGTGCCTCCGCGTCCACGTCCGACGCTGGGCTCGAATGCGCCCGAGAGCAGCGCGGCAGCGTGGCCCGAAGAGCTCTGGGGATTAAAGCTCGGCACGACGCTCGCGCGCTTCGTCCGCGTCGCGCACCTGCCGAAACACGCAGCGACCGCCGAGGAACTCCAACAGCTCGGCGTCCCCGTGGACGACGTACGCGGCGACTGGAAGCGGTTCTTGTGGAAGCACGTCGCAGTCGAGGCCTTGCGCGCATTCCGCAAGCTGCACGGCGACTTCTTCGTGCCGTACGCGTTCCACGTGCCGGCTGGCGACGCCACGCACTGGCCGCGCCAGACGTGGGGCTACAAGCTCGGCTACTGGGTCGTCGAGCTCCGTCGCGACCCGAGCCGCCTCGCGCCGTACCAGCGTGAGGACTTGCGCGCCATGTGTTTTGCGTGGGACGCGCGCGAGGCGCGGTGGAACCAGTTCTTTGTGCCTGCAATGCAGCGCTTCGCAGCGCTCTTTGGCCCGGACGTGACGGTCCCGCAGGCGTTCGTTGTGCCGAGCGACGACCCACGGTGGCCAGCCGAGCTCCACGGGTACCGACTCGGCCAGAAGGTGAACAACTTGCGCTGCGGCGGCGGCCGCAAGCGGACGAGCAGCGCGCGTCCTGTGGACGGTGGCGGGAGCGACCTCGAGTGGGGCGACGTCGAGCTCGTGTACAACAACTGGCTCCTGCTCGACCTGTTGCACGAAGACGAAGGCGGGGCGAAGGCGGCGGAAGACGACGACGACGACGAAGCGGCCAGCGGGACTGACGTGGAGACAAAACCGGGAGTGGGAGGGAGGGAGTAGAGGAACGACAGGAGGGGTGGTACTGCTACTGTACTTGTAAGTCAATGCGAAGAAGAAGAAGAAGATCTCAACGGACGAGACGGTCGCGCCGCTGGGGGTCGCTGGCGGTCGTGACGCTCACGCAGCGCCACTGGGTTCAGCAGACGACGACGATGGTGTTGGCGTACGAACGTAGAGCCAAAGCGGACGGTGGCCGTAGACAAAGGACCCAGCGTGCGTCGACCCAGAGGACGACGACGACGACGACGACGCCGACAGATCCGAGTCGACGCTGCTTGTCGTACACGGCGAGCGATCGCCCGCACTAGCGTCGCAGTCTCGTGATCCGGACGAGCTCGTCTGGTGCGACGCCGAGCCGCTAGTGAGCGCAGGCATGTGATACGGAACAGTCAGCATGGGAGGGGGGTGTTGGGGTCGCGGTGTCGATACTGTCGTTGACTCGAGTGCTGGCGACAGCGACCGTGGCGGCGGCGGAGACGCGGACTCGGACGCTTCGACGGCGTTCCTGTTGGACGCAACGTCGTAGGAGACCAAGCGGCCGGTCTCAAAGACCGTCGTCTTGTCCAGACCAAGCGCACGCGGCAAGGCTCCACGTGTGCGTCCGTGGTGGGTCGAGTCAGCGACGGACATTGTTGGCTGGCGTTCGGATGGCGTCGCGACCTGTTGAGTCCGACGGTCTGCAGCGGTGGTTGTGGTGTCTGGTTCGCTGCTGCTTCGCAGGCTCGAGGGGGTCGAGTAAGTGTGGTGAGGGGGAGTCGGGGGCGTCGGAAGCGCCATGGTGTCGATCAGGAGGAGAGCGAGCGCCAGCACGACGAGAAGAAGAGCCGGGGAAGAGCGACTGGCGACCGTCATCGTTGCTGGCTCGTGTTGGCGCTGAAAGTGGCGGGTTCGAGAGTGAAGAAGAGACCACAGCAGCAGCAACAGTGTGCGTCTCCGGCTGTCTCGCTGAGACGAATAAGAAGCAGAGTGTGTCTGAATGGGTCGTCCGACACGCAGGCTCTTCTCGGCCTTGTCGTTCCCCTCCTCCGACACTCAATCGAGTACAGTGGGGGAGGCAGTTGGGCTCTCGCATTGGGCGTCTTCAGCCATGACACTGGGGGAGGCTTACGAAGCACTGAAGTCACGATAGACAGGATTCCAGAAGAGCTCACACGTCTCTCTCAGGTGAATAAGTTAGTTAAGTCTCTAGCTCTCTAGCTCTCTAGCTCTCGCTCTGTCGGTCAGTGCTGCTCGACGTTGTTCGTCTCCTGGTCGTGCAGCGCCAAGCAGACGAGCACAAGCAGCGACGCGTCCACGTTCGCACTCACGCTCAGACAGAACTCGTTCCGGCGAGCGTGGGTGTGGGCCGGTGGGTACAGCTTCGCGACCGGCTTCGGCTCGCCGCTCTCGCCTTGCTGGAGCCACACGATCGCTGTGCGGTGCAGCCACGAGCCGTACATCCCAACACTGCACGGCTCGCCCGACGCGGCGTCAATGAACTGCGCACGCAACTCGGTCGTCGTGTGCTTGGAGCGTGCGTGGATCTGGAACAGCCCAGCTGACTCCTGGCCCAGGTCGCTCGCAGCGCCACTTCGACGCACTGAGTAGAGCAGTTTACTGGGCGGTGTGAGCTCGGGCCGGAAGCTCGCAACAAGCCGCCTCTTTGCGTCTACGAGCTGCGTGCGTCGGCTTGACGGTCTCCGTCTGAGCCACGACGGACTCGTCGTGCGGAAGCGCAGCGCGTGCTTGTCGGTGATGTCGCGGATCTGGAAGCCGTTCGAGAACGCGCTCTTTGTGAACAGCAGCGTCGTCGCGCGTGGGCTGCAGTGGCGCGCGTCGATCGCGACGACAGGGCGGCCAGGACGACAGAGCTCCGTGTCGAGCACGCGGAGGAGGGCGACGTTGGACGGTGTGGTACCCATGAGTGGTTGTGTGTGGTGCGGGTGGTAAGTTGGGAAATGAGGAGGCGGCTCGGTAGATTGGCGAGTGGGTGAGTGGGATGGACGGAGAGGAGGTTCCTCCTCTTTCGCCCGACTGAAGACTGAAGACTTTCAGACACACGCGAGCGATCTTCAGCAGTGGATCTTTTCATCGTCGGCTCTCTGGATCTATCGTGCGGTGCGTGTTGACACGCACCTCTCCCATACGAGGAGAGATCTTCCCGGGCCGGGCTGGAGCGAGCGGAATCCGTAGAAGCCATTCACAGTCGACACTTTGCACCGTATCTTCAGGGGCCATGAGTGTCGGATTGTCGGATTGTCACGTTGTCAGATTGTCAGGATGTGGACCTTTTAGGACCTCCTTGAAGGTCCTTCCTGGTCGAGAACGTTCGCTCAAACGCCGCAACAGCGGCGCTCGTTCCCCGCTCAATCGTCGTGGGCTCCCACGCTGCTTGCTGGGTTGGTCTTCACCTCCCAACACACACAATAGAGGAGAGATCTCTGGATCGCACACACGCACACGCGCACGCGCACTTCGTCCAGTCCGACCAACTCGCTGTGACAGTCTGAACCATCGAAAAACCCGCTCGACGCAGTAAACCAGTTTAAGCGGAGCTCTGGCGTTCCGTTCCGACCTCGTGAACGCGCTGGAAGCAAGTGGGTGGTGGTGGCGTCACGCAAAGACGAGAGCGGACTGTCCGGTTGCTTGTCTCGTGCGCTCAGATCGCCCTGGGAGAGTCACACCCAGCTGCTCAGTCGATTGGGTTCGAGAGAGCATGTGTGAGGGACGCGATGCGATCGTGTTGGTTCGACACGACGTCAAAAGTTGCTTCCATTCGCATCGATCTACGGCATCTGCCTGTCAACTTGTGATATCAATGTTCAAGTACGTCGTCATTAGGCTGCGTGTGTACCACGAAGGATCTCGGAGTCACGACGATGTGGTGCTTCGAGTACGATCCGCCGTCTGAACAGGGGATCTTTGCGAGAGCCGTCGAGCCCTCGGCCCAGCCAGCATCCTTCGACGCCGAACATACAGGACAGACCCGACGAGACATCCCGGAGCTCACGCGAACCTCGGTCCACGTCCTGGAAGAGTCCGAGGGCTTCGAGCTCCTCCGTCTCGGCCCAGGTGAGCGCGTACTGTCTGGCCGTATTCGGGAACGCCTTACCGTTGCAGTTGGTGATCGGCGTGATAGTGCTCGTGTTTAGGAGGTGTCCCGACTCGAGAGGAACGAAACTCGCCCTTGACGAATGCGAGTGCATCCTGGTAGCAGACGCCAAACCACGTGAGATGAGACGCATCTCGACTCGGAGCTCGTAAAAGCGAGGCAATCGGGCGAGCTACTTCGCTAGAGTGACGTGTGTGGCCAAACAACGTGTCAAGAGAGCGTGAGAGCACGAGTGTAAAGTTACGTGGTCCCTCGGTACTTGGCAAAGCAGAGGAGCACAGCGAGTGCGCTGTCGACGCCGGGTGCGACCTCAATGTAGTAGCTATGGAACTCCGCGCCCGAGATCCGCGCGATCGGCGTCGGCGTCATGTTGGACGCGCGCACGCTCCAGACCACGACTGTGTGTCGATTGCCAGTCGCCTCGATGCGGCACTTCTCGCCGCTCACGGGGTCTCCGAAGTGGGCGTTCATGACGATTCGGTCGATGCCAAACGACGCGTCGAGCTTAAAGAGGTGCTTCATGGCCTCTGCGTTCGTGACAAAGAAGTTGTCGCGCATGAGCTCTTTGTGGGACGCAAAGATCGCGTGGTTGTCCTGTTGGGCATCGTACACCGTCGTGCGGTCGTACTCGGCGGCTACGAGCGACGGCGTGTGGACACGAAAGAGCAGCTTGCGCGATTGCAGGTCGAAGACTTCAAAGTCGCTGTGGCCCGCGTGGCCGACCATGTGTAGTGTAGTGGGCTCAGCGAAGCAAAAACGGTTGTCAAACGTGACGAAGGGCGTCGTTTGCTTCGAGCGCGACTTCGAGGTCTTCAGCGGACGGAGTGTTGCCCATCGCGAGTGGTGATGGCCAGCGGTTGGCAACGCCTGTCTTGTGCGTGTCGGGCAGTGATGCTGGTCGTTGTCTTCCAGAGCCTTTGTTGAGTCAGTGGTGCTGGTTGGTGAGTGACGAATCGCCAAATGGAGGTCCACGAAGCCGAATGTCAAGTGAGCTCGTTGAGCTCACTTGACATGCGGTTCGTTTAAATCATAGCTGCTACAGTGTACTGTACCAGCCTACTGTGTCTACGGCTGCCTGGGTCAACTGCTAGCATGCAGTACCAGTAGCCATCGAGACGGCTGTTGAGTGAGCTGTACAGTGAGCTGTAGAGTGATCTGTTGAGTCTGAACTCTCCTGTTGCCGCTGAGCAGCCCACAGGATATCGCAGATCATCACGATGAGCGCGGCGTCCATGTTTGGCGTCACGACGATGTGGTGCTTCCAGTACGATCCGCCGTCT
>JAASGD010000896.1:0-15098 GCA_023334115.1 Globisporangium megalacanthum | reverse complement strand
GCTGCTGCTGCTAGTGTCGCGCTCCTTGTAGACAGTGAGCTGCTCGCGGGTCTTGAGACGCTTCCACCGCGTCTTGTCCACCACGTGCGACTCGTTCCCGTGCGCTTCTTCTTCTTCTTCGTACGTGCGCGTGAGCTTCTCAACCAGCGTCGTGGCGAGCGCCGTGAGCATCCGCTCCTCGTCTTCAGCCAGCTCGACGCGACGGTCGTAATGACCGGCAGACGACGGCGCTGTGACGCTGCCGCCATCGTCCGAGTAGTCGACCGACGCGGTCGCATGCCGGCGGTTGCTCCGTGTGCTGCTCGGTGTGTCGGCATAGTCGACCGACGCGGCAGTTGGCCGACGCCGAGCGCTCGTGAACTGGTAGCCGTCGTGCGCGTCCGCGTCCAGCAGCGAGTCCATCATGGTAGTCAGTGACGCTGGGGCGCTGGAGTGGCGGCGGTGGCAGTAGGTGAAGGAGCTCAGAGGCAGCGCGAGTCGCGTTGTGGCGTGGGGCTCCGACGGCGCTGTCGGATTTTCGAATCAAAGCGTGATGACCGCCAGCTGGCTACTTTTTTCTGATACCCGGTACTATACCGGTATTCGTACTGACTCGCGAGATTGTCGCAACAGAACATTCAGTCCACTGCATTGACAAAACACCAGTTGGTTCGGGTGCCGCCCAAGCTTTGCGCTGCAGAACTTTACAGTCTGTATGCGGCCTTTGCATTGAACACAGGCGCGTTCGCTTTGCTCACACATGAAGCCATCGCTAGCAGGGCCGATGAGATTGTTTCTGTTGGAATGCTTGCCAATGTAAAGTGCTGAATCCATTCTTCCAGCGCCACTTTCTGTGCATCTGCGGCTTGTTTGAGCTTGCTCTCCGTCACAGGTGTCGGGTTCTGGTTGCTACTGATCATCGAGCCAACGGTGGACGTCAGTACCACAAGTGGTGTTTAATTTCGGTGGCGAAGTCCGGGGTTGCTGGGGTCTCGCACTGGTGGTGAGTTGCGCGAGTTCATCGGATGGGTAGCTCTCGCACGTAGATGGATACACTACGGGTTATCATATGGGTGATTAAAGCATTATTCTGGGTGAATGACACTTACTCTCTACGGACACCAAGCACTAAACATCCGCACACAGTCTGATAGCTGGCGAGTGCTTGCGTTACTGTACACTAGCCGATGCGTAGGTAGGCCGCCCCCACGCGAGCGCCAGCTACAGTATCCGCTCTATCGAGGCGCCAGTACGATCTCTGGAAGCGGATCGCGTGGATCGACTGGGAGCGTCCGGGACTCGAGCACACATGCGACACAGCACGGGACCTGGAGCGTGCGTGGCAGAGCAAACACCGACGCGCGGATGCAGCACTTGGCGCACGCACTCTTGGCGCACAGTCGGCACCGCTGGAGCGACCGGGCGAGGACAAACCGCTTCTTAAAGCACAGCGCACACGTCGTCCTCGTCCCTTTCGACGCGGCTGTCGCGTCAGTCGACCGCCGTCGGGTCCCACTGTTGTCGGGCGACACGTTGAGCGTGTGCTTCTGGAGCGCGAGGAGCGTCAGCCGCTTCGCCGCGGCGCTGTCGAACGCTTTCGCAATCCCCAGCACCATCTCGGACGCAGTAAAGTACGAGAGGTAGTCTGCAAGTTCGCCTGCGAGGTCAAAGACCCCACGGGAGAAGACGCCGACGAGCGTCGGACTGATCTGTCGGTAGATGCAGCAAAACAGCAGGTGGCCACGGACAATGTGGGCTCGGGACGCCTTGTCGAGTACGTTGTCTTGGAGGTCGACGGACCGCATGAGTTGGAACCCGTACTTCCGGCCGCTCGCGTCAACGTCGATGCCCATGTACTCGAGCGTGAGGGCGTCGCGGTCTTTGATGAGCGTCCCAGGCCCTGGTGTCTGTACAATGCGCCACTTGATGCCCATGTGGCGGAACGGGTCCGCGTCCGTCCCGGACTCGATCGTCGCGAGCACCGCGGCGTCCGCGACTGCGTTGTTCATAAACGACGCAACTGACCGCATCTCGTGCGTCGTCTTGTGGTGCATGCCGTAGAGCACGTCTTCAAGCGTGCCTTCTAAGCTCCCGAGCCCGAGCGTCATGGGCAGCCGCGACTCGGGCGCGACGCTCGACGATACGCTCTTGTACACGCGCATGTGCTCTTTGCTGCGTGCGAGCTTCCACTCGCGCTCGTCGAGCGTCTCGTTGTCGTCGTACCGGAAGCGCATTTCGAGACGGAGCGTGCTGGCTGCGACTTTGTGTGCGAGCCGCCGGAAGTGCGCCGTCTGTGCGTCGCTCAGGTGCACGCGGCGAGCGCTGGTAGCGTCAGGGGACGCCAATGACGACACGGTCCGGGTCATGAGAGAGAGTGTGGTTGTGGGGGAAGTTGTGGAAGAGCTGGCGATCTGGTCGAAAGACACACGGTGTGCTGGTGCGCGAATGGCGGAATGGAGAGCTTTTGGCTGCCTGCGAGTGCCTGTGAGGACAGGGTCTGTCCTGATTCATTGACGGGGCAGGAGTGGGGTTGTTTTGTGGACTTCAAGGCCACAGAAAGCGAACGAAGTGAGCCCACCATGTGTTCGTTTTCCCCATTCGCCCACACTTTTACGGCCTCCTCCCGTGCGTGCGTGCGTCGACGGACCGAACAGTGGTGGCACGCGGGTGCTTGGAGCCCAAGAGCTGTTCATAGTGAGCCCTTCGTTCCTCTTCCTCCTGTGAAAGGTCTCGCTTCCTCCTTTGAGCACCACATGCGAGCTTTGTTTGGTCGAGTTCATTCGCTGAAAGGCTTATCGAGCCTGTCAGGAGAGCAACACGGAAGAGCCGTGAAGGAGCGGCAGCGGCAGTAGACTGAGCGGGAGCCTTTGCTTTGGTCAATTCCGTTCCCGTGGTTGCACAAGCCGAGGTCGTGTTCGAAAAGTGACAGAGCTCGTTCTCATTTGAGTCCGAGGAACCAGGTTCTCGGGACATCGGGAGGTTGGGAACCAGAATGGCAACACTTGGTCCTTCGGCTGACGAGGTTTGAAATTTGTGAAATACCGGACAGTTGATTGGCATGATATCGGTATACTGGTGCCAGTGTACGCACTGCGAACACGAAGATGCCATCTTCTGTTGAGTGTGTGCGAGCAATTCCTCCGAGCACGGGTGGTCAGAGACAACCAATGGTGTTTGTACCTACAGGGTACACTTGCTTCACTGCCTATTGGTACGTCTTGGTCTTCGTCACTCTTTGCTTCTGGTACGAATAAATACGACGCTCGCTCACTCACTCGGTCGTCTGAGATGTGCGCCGAGGTCTCTATCGTCTAGCGGTTCTCTAGTGCGCGGCTTGTCGCCCGTGGCTCGCTCCCAGCTTCTGTCGTGTGTGTGTGCGAGCAATTCCTCAAGAACATCGTATCGTGTTCAAGCGCTTTCTGTACGTCGAGGTCTTCGTTAGTCTTTGCTTCTGTACACTCGTAGTCTTTGCTTCTGTACACTGGTGCGCATCTATCTCTATCTAGCAGCTCTATCTCTCGTCTCCCCCTCTCTCTCTCTCTCTCTCTCTCTTTCTCTCGTTCTCTCGTTCTCTCATCCTTCCCCGTCCTCCTTCGACACACGCACCATCACAGACGACCGTAGTCTCAACTCAGCCGACTCGCAGCGATCGAGAGCGGATTCGCACCCTGCGCCGAAAGGATGCAGCTCCGACAGAACCGGAGCCGCTTCTCAAGAATACTCCCGCCACCCAGCGCCGTGAGCGCAAAGTTCGTCTTCCACACCACGAGGCAGCTCGAGCAGCAGAGCTGGCGACACAGCGAGCAACACAGCGAGCGAGTGAGCCAAGCGTACGGTACGGTACTCTTGTCATGGTACCAGTCCGTACCTGGTTACACAGCTGACACGGCCGGCCACGCTTGCACAAGCCGAGGGACTTGAGGCACACGTTGCACGACGACGGATCCTCCATCCTGGACTCACACACACACAGTAAACGACGTGAGCAATACTCTCGTTCATTGCTTACAGTACGTAGCATCAACGACGAGCCAATGCGAGCGCCGCACCGTCGCGGCGGACGCGAGACGGTCTCTTGCAGCGCAAAGATGAGCTTGTTCGTCGCTGCGACACGCATGAAACCAGGACAGCACTGTACGAGCCGGTTCGCAGCCGCACGGACAACCAGCGGCTCGGGCGACCGTCGACTCGGGTCGGTACTGGTCCGGAGAAAGCACTCGAGGAGCCCCGAGCCGATACTGCGGTACAGGTAGCAGCACGAGAGCCGACGCCGTACAACGTCCGACTCGTCGTCGAGCGGTGGGAACGACGGCAGGTCGACCGAGTGCATGAGATGGAACCCAATGCGCTCGCCACTGACGCTGCTGCGGCACACGCCGATCGACTCGATGAAGACGTAATCGCGGTGGCGCGTCACGCCGTACATCTTGGGCTTCTTCATCATCCACTTGAGCGTCACGGACCGGAGCGGATCGTTTGCGCTTGGAGCCCGGAGCGTCGCGAGCACGGCGGCGTCCACGACCGGGTCCTGTGTGTACCGAGACTGGATCTTGATCGCTGCGGTCGAGAGCGCGCTCGCGCCAAAGAGCATGTCGTCGACGGTGCCGACAGCAAAACCGACACCGAGCAGTTGCGTTGGGAGGCGCGTGCTGGTGTCTGTGCGCCGGCGCCGCCGCACGCGGCGGTAGACACTGAAGCTGCCGTGTTTGCTGCTCTGCACGCGCGTCCAGAGCGCGGGGTCGCGGAGCTCCTCGCGCCGGAGCTGAAACACGTGCGCTTCGTACGCGCGCACGTGGTGCTGCACGAGCCCATCGGCCTCGGCTTCGAGCCGCGCAGACACGTCTTTCGTCACGCCCGCGAACGGCAGCGACGTGGTGGACGACTGGCGAGGCGTCTGCTGCGGCTGCTGCATCCGATGATCCGTGGCGGTCGAACGAACGGCACTGTTGGCTTGCGAGGAGTGGCTCAAGCCTCACGCATTCGGCCGCACCGACTGACTGCCTGCCCCGGCTCGGCCGACCAACCGCACGTCCGACGACAGTGCGACTGTCCTGGGACAGAAAGGCCAGGATACTGAAACGCAGTCAAAATCCTGACTCGATCAGATCCCAAAAAAGTCGTCGCACATAATCGATTGACGCGACATATCTGTTATCCATTTATCCAAACCAGTGGTTATCCAGTATGTCGCGCATGAGCTTACATTGGTATCTTTCAGTCTGTTCAGGTTCAGATTCACTCTGGTACAGTATGATGACTTGGTAATTGCTGGGTAGTTGTTAGTAGTTCGTAGTAGTTCAGTACAGTAAGCTACACGGGAGCGAGTCGCCTCTCGCGTCCCTACTTTGACTCGGAGCGCGGCAAGTTGCGCATGAACTCTTCGTTCGCTTTCGTGATCTGGTACACATGCTGGGCCGAGTTCTGGAGCGCCACCATCTTCTGGAACAGCTCCAGCTGGTGCGACGCCATCCCAGGTGGTGGCCCACCCACGTCGTATGCACGCGCTGCTCTCGACGGCATCGGCTCCAACTCGTCGTCCGACAACGCGTCCACGCTTTGGTACTCGGTCGGACGCTGAAAGTCTCCGTCTCGACGGGACGACGGGTTCACGTACATACTGTCATCCTTGGCGTTCTGTGGCGGCTGAGCGTACGCGTACGACGGAGCCGAGAGAGGACGATGAGTGGACTCGTGCGGGTCGTTCAGGTTCCGGAACTCAAAGTCGCTCAACGGCACAGGACGCACGCGTGGACACGTCAGCTGCTCGTCCCGTTCTTCGAGCAACACTGTCGCTGTCTTGCCGCTCCCGCGACACGAGGCGAGCTTCTGCTTCCGCAGCGCTTCGATCACGCCTTCCATGTCGTCCTCAGACATGTCGCTGCTCACGCTCATCGTGTAGTCGCCGTCCGAGCCGTCGCCAACGTCGTGGTCGTCGTGGTCGTCATCGTCGTCCAAGCTGTCGCCACCAACTGCGTCCGAGTTCGTCCCAGCGCTGGTGTTCTCCGCGTATAAGAGGTCGAGTGGCAAGTGGGACTCGGCGAGGATCGAGAACGCGTGCTCGGCTGGCCGGACGCTCATGGTCTTGGCGGTCAGGACGCACGGTGGACACACGGCCGTGTGGACAATCGCGTGGTCTTGGCCGACAAAGAGGAACTTCTTCAGCCGGCACTTGGCGCACACAGTCGCGCGACATACGCGACACACGTGCAGCGACGTAAACACGCCACTCGCACGCGTGCACACAGAGCACCGGTGCCGGTTCCCAGGCAGCGGTGCGTTCATTGTCGCGTTCGCTGCCGTCGTTGCGAGTGCGAGGACTGTGAGCTTCTTGGCTTCTGCGCACTTGGCGGCTTTGCTCACGACCATGAGCGTCGCGTGCGTCATGACTGCCGAGACGCTCGTGAGGACGTCGCCCGCGGGGTCAAAGAGGCCTTGCGAGAAGATGTCAATGTACCCGCCGTCGAGCTCGCGGAAGAGGAACGAGAAGAAGAGCTGGCCGCGCACAACGTCGCTCTGGTCGAACGCGGGGACGTTCGGGAGGCTCACGGCGTGGAGGATGAGGTAGCCGTACCGTCGACCTGTGCTGTCCGTCTCGATTCCAGTCGCCTGTATACAGGACAAGAGAGAGAGAGTGAGAACCAGCGTCTAGATAGTTGGAAGGCGAGGGATGCCTAGTACCGTCCGTACCTCTAGGTACGGCCAGTCCCGGTCCTTGATGAGCAGACTCGTGCCAGCTGGGAACCGCGTGATGAACCACTTGAAGCCGAGGTAGTGGAACGGGTCTCGCCGCGTCGCGAGGTCGATCGTGTGGAGCACTGTGCAGTCGCGCGTCGTCGCGTCCATGTACTTCATCGACATGTGCATCTCGTCGTGGCTCTTGTCGTACATGCCGTAGACCATGTCTTCAAGCGAGCCTTCGAGGCGGCCGATGCAGAGCATGGACCCGAGCTTCGCGTCGCTCTTGGTGGTCGTCGCGGCACTCCGGCGCTGTTTGTACGCGTGGAGTTGATCCTTGGACTTGTAGAGCTTCCACTTGGACGCGTCCACGTGCCGCTTGCGCACGACTGTGAACTCGTGCTCGTCGGCGAGCGCCGTCTGGAGGCGGCTGCGCACGACCTCCCGGTACCGCTCCTCCTGGTCTTTTGTGAGCACGACGGGCCCAAAGTAGCCCTTCGGCAGTGGAAATGTGGGCCGAGTCGCCATGCCAGACGTCGGGCCTGTGTGTGTGTGTGTGCGTGGTCGGGAGACTCTGTGTGTGAGCGTCTGCTGCTTGGTGCGAGGGAGCGAGTGATAGACTGACGTGACTCTCAGCAGGCGGAGAAGAACAGAAGGTTAGGGCGATTGAGTGAGACTGACGTGCATGTTCGCTCGTGGTTCGTTGAAGCTCGTGGCGCCCGAAGAAGACGCGCGCCTCGCACGCACTCGGAGGGAGACTGGAGAGTTGGAGACGAGGCGGCGTGGCCTCGTTTGCAAGAAAGTGGTAAAATTGTTGCATTGGGAACAATTGCGACTTCGCTGTTGCTGGCAGTACAGTACAGGACCAGTATCAATAACGGTAAGGGTTGTCGAGCCCAAAACGACGCACGTCGAACGTGGCAGTCGCGTTCGACTTGGCTCGACGGACCGTGCTCTCTGGTGGAGCAACGTTGCCGAATAAGACTGGAAGGATTGGTCGAACGACTGGTGCGAGACTTTGTAAGAATATCTGATTGAGATTCGTACCAGTCGTACCGTTGTTGCGAGCTGCTCAGAATGAAGTGCTGAGCAGGTGACGAGAGTCGAGAAGAGAACTCCGGGTTGCTGCTCGCACGACACAGGACACTGGACAGCGCGCCGATCAAAGCGGAAAGCGTCGAATTGAGCCGAGCTGAGCCGAACCGCCATATAAAACGCAGGCTGGCGTCCCGCCGCACTCCTCGTCGTGCAAAGCAGCCCCATAAGAAGCCACGCGAACCCAACTTTAAGCGGATCCTCCTCTCATCACCCTCGTCCTGGACTCAGTGCGAACACTTTCGCAGCGCCATCCAGAACGACGGCTCACGCGATGGAGTTCAGGATGATCCTGAGGATAAGCTCACCTCCCGTCCTACTCGTACCAGAGCGTGCCCCTCCATGCAAAGTGCGTGACCGTGACTCACCGTGATAGTGCGCACGCTCTGAACGGCTGTGATACAGCTTCGTGTGATGATGAAATAGAACGGCAACTTGTGTTAGCACGTCATTGTCGGTCCAGGTGTCCCGCCTCATTCGATTCACTCGTGGCACGTCCTCCAGGTCCTGCATGCAGGCACACAGTACAGTGCATCGCAGCGTCGCGGGTTGTGGCGCTGGTGGGCAACGAACGCTGCTTCCCTGACTTCTACAGTACACAGACGCTTCGATCGAGTGGTCAGCAGTTGAACTGACCGCCTCGCGGTCATCGCTGGGCTCGTGTTGTGCGACTTGGCGGTTGCCAGTTCCCGCTCCTCACGTACCGATCGAGCCGCGCTGCAAAGCGAGCACCAGAGTCTCGTCCCGCCTTGCACACTCTCTCGACTACTGTCGTTGGTCATCAGCTCCCATGACGCTCAGCACTGTGAAGTTGACCGTCGCGCGGTTTTGCTGGGCTTCTCTGAGCCTCCGGCTCCGGCTCCGCTCCCACCCGCAGACAGCAGCCTGCCCACCAGTCGCTGGACGCATGCGCGCAGGCACGCATGACCACAGGAGGGAGCACAACGCGATCACTCTCGCTGCAAGTACCAAGCGACGACACTCGCTCGTGGACGAGCGAGGACTCACACACACTTTGCCGCGCTGCGCACGTCAGAAAGCGTGGAAGCAATGTAAAGTCGAGCGCAGTGTTGCATTTGCTCGCTCGTTCACAGGAGCACAATCATGGCGGTTGTTTGGCATCCCGATGACTCCATTGTAACCCACGCACCGCACGCACGGAACTGGGGTGTCGGACGCGCAAGACTGTACCCAATGCAGCCCACAGCATCGTCGATGTTAGAAACCCCCGAAAGTCCCTGTTCTCGAGCAGCTGAGGACACACCAAAAGCGCACAGAGTGTCGAGCCTCCTTCGGATGAGAGGCCTCGCTCCCACGCCCACAGATGAGCAGGCAGCGAGCTTGCACATCAAGCGAAGACAGTCCACACAGTCCTCGCCCAACCCCCCAAGTGTCAAAGACCACTCGCTGGTCTGAGCGCACTTCAACCACTTGAGACCGAGCGAGCGAGTTTGTTTTGCGTCTATCCACTCGGTCGCGTAGCCAGCACCACCGCGTGACGCCACCCATCAGCTTGCGTTACGTGGGCCACGTACAGTACACGCACAGCGCTAGACCATCGAACGCTTGGTGCTCGCAGTGGTGTCCGAACATGGGCCGCATTGCCTTCCCCCTCCAGTTCCTAAGAGCGAGAAAGAGAGAGAGAACACATCAGCGCACACGAGCGCGTCCGTTCTTCGCAGTCGTTGCATTTCATTCGGCTTGACTGGCGGGAGGCTCTTCGTACTTAGTTCATCTCCATTCTTCTCGCGTGCTAGCCGCACTGTATGTTTGTGTATGTGAAGGGGGGGTGTCCTTGCTGTTGTACATTGTCGGCTACCGTATCTCGTCTTCCTCGTCCGCCCCCTCCCTCTCCCTCGCTTCTCGCGCTCACCGGAGCTGCGTCATTCGCTCCGTGTTCGCCAGTGTGAGCGAGTACGCGTCGTTCGCGGCGGTCTGGAGCGCGAGGATCTTCTGGAAGATCGCGGATTGCTCCCGCGAGAGCGACTCGCCATTCGCAAGCTCGCCTGGGTCCTGCTTCTCCTCCTCGTCGTCTGCTGCCGCTGCTAAGACGGATGCCAGAGTGGCGTCCTGCGGTGGTGGTGGAGCCGCGGCCATGGACACAATGACCTTCTCGACCTCGTCCTCCGAGTACCCGCTGTCGTTGCTGAAGCGGTAGTTGTCGACGTCCAGCTCGCTCAGGTCGTCTGCAAACTCGTCCATGTTCTCGTAGCTGAGTTGCGTACGCTCTTCCGGCGGCCCGTCTGAGTTGCTGTTCGACCACGGACCGTCGGGTGGCAGGTGCTGCTCCCCGAGGATCGAGAAGCTGGGCTCCGCTGGCCGGATGTCCAACGTTGTGGCCTCTTTGATGCACCGTCGGCAGCACGTCACGGTCCGGGCTGCACGGGCCGGGCCAATGAAGATCGCTTTCTTCACGCGACACTGGGAGCAGACCGTGATGCCACACACGCGGCACGTCCGGAGCGACGAGAACATGCTGCCGGTACTGCGACACATCAAACAGTACTGCTGCACGTCGTCGATCGGCCGCTTGCCGGCTGCCACGTTGCGTAGTGCAAGCACTGTGAGCTTCTTCGCTTCCGCGCACGCGACGTTCTTGAAGATCGCGGTGAGCGCGTACGTCTGCATGACTGTAGTGAACGCTTGGATGATCTCCCCCGCGGGGTCAAAGAGCCCTTGCGCAAAGACCTCGACAACGCCCGGTACCGGCTCGCGGAAGATGAAAGATAGCTGCAACTTGCCCCGCACAACTGTGCGCCGGTCGAACGCGGGACAGTGGGGCAGGTCCACTGAGTGGAGGATCTGGTAGCCGAACCGGTTCCCACTCGCGTCGTGCTCGATCCCGAGGGCTTCAATGTAGCACCAGTCGCGCGGCCGCAGGAACGCGGACGCTGGCAGCGGTGTGAGCAGCCACTTGATACCGACGTAGTGGAACGGGTCCGTTGGTGTCGCGAGCTCGAGGGTGTGGAGTACTGTACAGTCCTTCGCGCTCGGGTCGACGATCGCCATGGTCGCTTGGAGCTCTTCGTGGGTCTTATCGTAGCTCCCGTAGAGCACGTCTTCGAGCGTACCTTCCATACGGCCGACCGAGAGCATGCTCGGCCGGTTCGTGTCCTCGTCGCTCGTCACAGTGTTTGTCGTGCGGCGGTAGATCCGGAGCTCCCGGCGTTTCTTCACAAGCCGCCACTTGGCTGTGCTTATTTGCCGGCGATCAACGTACACGAACTCGTACTCGTCCGCAAGCGCGCGCGCAAGCCGCATGCGCACAATGTCGCTGCAGCGCGCCTGCTGCTCTTTCGGGAGGTCTGCGGCGCCAAAGTACCCTTTCGGCAGCGGGAACACTGGCTTCAGTGTCGGCATCTCGGCGTCCATATGCTGAGGGAGCTAGCTGTGTGTGAGTGTGTGTGTGTGTGATGCTGTCACGGGTTCTTGGTTGCGCACTCTGTGCTGGTTTGTGTGGACGACGGGCGAGGTAGAGGCAGCCTCGCAGACGTCTAATGAAGAATTGGAGCCACGCGAGAGATAGAGCGGGCGTCGGTCGCTCTCTCGCCTCGTTTCTTGGAGACTGAGCAACTTGGCGTCAAGTTGCGTCCGAGTCGCCCGCGGACTCGCTCGCTTGCAAGCAGACAGATGAGACCGTTCCTCAGTCCCCAGAGAGACATCTCCGTATCAAAACCGAGTCAAGGACGTGCAAACCAAAAAGTGCTGGATGAAGAAAGTTGACTGGCTACGAGCCTTTTTGGTGTTGGGAGACGGGTCACAGGCACGCATGTGGGAGCTCGTGTGTTCGCGGATACCCTCCGACACTTAGTAATTCGGGCTGATGCGACCATTATGCGCTGCAGCGGTGAGCCATTTCTATTGAATGTATCCTGTCTCTTATTGTGCACTGGAATACATAATGCATCTGTTAATCAATTAAAACAGACTCTGGAGATGCTGCGTCTGATTTGCATGTCAAACTTCGACACTTTCCTGCTTTTTCAAATTCGAATTGTGTGCCAGCATGGAAAGCGATGGATCGAGTCCCTCTTGGCTCGACGGTGCGAGCTGGGGACTCTGAAGAGTGCTCTTTCAATTGCCAACTGCCCCACCACCACCACCACCACCGCTCTCGTTCAAGACCGCACGATGTCCCTGTGTGTACAGGCAGCTGACCAACCAACCAATTAATCGACTGACCACTGCAACCGCGTATGCGGCTGCTGCTCAGTCTCCAGCTTCCAACAAGTCCAAATGAGCATGCGAATGTGGTGGCGGCGACGTCCACAATCCATCAGAACACTTCGCAGGCACGCACACAAGCAAGTGCGTTGGTCGAGTCTGGAGAGGAACGTGGTGTCGGATCTGCAGAAGAAAGCGCGTCGAGTTCGAGTGACGTGCGCCAATCGGTCCGTGACGTGACTGGCCTCAAGTCGTCCATCGTTGGCGTCCCAAACAGGACAGCACTGACAATCCAACTCAACTGCGCACACACAGCTCGAGAGAGAGAGAGAGAGAGAGCACCCCACCACTATAGCGTTCTCACGGCGCGAACGCATTGTACGTCACGCCATGAAGAGACAGAGACCATGCCTCTGCTTCTCGCGAGAGGAGTCCTCTACACGAAGAGCTCACTCTCTCTCTCTCTATCTGCACCATGTTCTGGTATTTCGTAGAGATACATACGCTACGCTACACTGCTTGCCCAACAGGGTGGGGTGGGTGGAGTTCGTTCGTTCCGGACTCGTCAACTCTTGAACACACAACCTCGGCGTCTCCTGTCGACAACCACTGCGTTCAGCAGCCAGGTACTCGTACTCCTCCCCTGAGCGAGCGAGCGAGCATCATCACTGAGCAACCTCGTCTTGCCTCGACATCGTCAGATCGACCGCCTCGTGGGTCCGACTCGCACTGGCACACGTCCAGAGTATCGAACAACACCACGCGGGACTTGTGCACTTGCTACAGCGCACGCTGCGCTCCCCCGTCGCTCGCTTGCGCGGCCCAGAACGCTTCGTCTGCCGTGCTCGAACTCTGTAGTGCCAAGACCTTGTAGTAGATCGCGGTCTGCTCCGGGGTCATGCTGCTCGTCGCTGTAGCTGCAGCTGCGCCAGTGGACACGGCCGCTGCCGCCGCTGCTGCGGCTGCCGAAGCGGACGTTCGCGCGCGCGAGGAAGAATCGACTCTTGCTAGCCCGCGGCTCGAGCCGGGCGCGGAGGACCCTCCTTCGAGTCCAGACTCGCTCGTGAAGCGCATCGACGACAGGTCGCCACTGTTCATAGTCCGCGCGCTACTGCTGCTGCTGTTGCTGCTGTGACTCGACCGCTTCTTCAGTTGCTGCTGTGATGGCGTCTTTAGCGACGGATTTGACCGCTGCGCCATCATCGACATGAGTAGCTTCTCCATGTCGTCCTCCGAGATGCCGCTGTCCTCGTCGTCGCTGAACTGGTACTGGTCGACGTCCAACTCGCTCAGCTCGTCCGACAACGTCGAGACCTGATCCCTGTCTGCCTCGTCCCCTGCTCGTCGCTTCGTGTTCGCAGCTGCGCTCTGCTCGTCTGGACTTCCAGCGCTCTCGAGCGCAGAGAACTCGTCCCGTGGTAAGAACTGCTCGCCCAAGATCGAGAAGCTCGGCTCTGCAGGTCGGACTGCGAGGCTCTTGGCTTCGGTCACACACTGGCGGCAGCACGGCACGATGCACACGGAGTGCGACGCGCCGACAAACACGGGTTTCTTCACGCGACACTGCGAGCACACGAGCGCACTGCACACGACGCAGTGCTTGAACGACGAGAAGTAGCCAGCGGTGCTGCGACAGCGCACACACATCTTAGGGCTTCCAGTGTCGGCTATTTTATGTTCCGGTGCTGTGCGCTTGCGCTGGAACGTGCGCAACGCCAGTAGCGTCAGCTTCTTGGCTTCGCCACACTCCGCGAGGTGGAGCACACCAGCGAGCATCTCACCAGTCATCATGGTCGAGAAGCGCTGGATGAGCTCGCCGGCTGGGTCGTAGAGCCCTTGTGAGTACACTTCGACAATGCCGGGCACCGGTTCCCGGAAGATGTATGACGTCATCGCTTTCCCCCGCACGACCGCGCGCTGGTCGAACGGCGGGCAGTTGCGCAACGCCACAGGCTGGAGTAAGAGGTAGCCAAAGACCGCGCCGTGCGAGTCGCGCTCGATCCCGCTCGCTTCTGCGATGCACCAGTCGCGCGGTTTGACAATTAGCGACGCAGGGAGCTGCGTGTAGAACCACTTGACGCCGAGGTAGTGGAACGGATCCTCTGGCGTCGCGAGCTCAAAGTTTGCCAGCACAGTGCAGTCGGCTGCTCCCACGCCAGTGAACGAGACGGTGGTCTTGAGCTCGTCGTGAGACTTGGTGTACGCGCCAAAGAGCAAGTCCTCGATCGAACCTTCCATGCGGCCGACCGAGAGCACGCTCGGCTCTGCGCCTGCGGCTGAATCGCCAGTGAACGCAACGGCGTGCGCACGCCGCCGATAGACGCGCAGCTGGCGCTTGCGCTTCACGAGCCGCCACTTGCCAGTGTCGACCTGTCGCTTCGCCACGTGCACGAATGCGAGCTCGTCTGCGAGCATGAGCTCGAGCTGCGCGCGCATGGTGTCGCGGATCGTCGTGCGCTCGTCGTCTGTGAGGTCCATGGCGCCAAAGTAGCCTTTGGGCAGCGGCAGCTTCGGCTTGCCAGACATTGGGCGGAAGGGGCACAGCAGTGAAGTCGAGGAATGATCAAGTGGGCGGGTGTGGTCGCCACACGCACGAATTTGGGCTGCGCGGATCGATTGGCGACTGCATCATTCATCGAAGTGTGACTTCGTCTTGCGGTCGCCATCCCACCGAGCAACTGTCGACGACTGTCACATCAGCAGTGGCGTGACGGGAGTACCCTCTTAGCCAGTTTTATAAAGTCACACCACAAACTCGCAACTACAGTTCTGCTACAGAACGTTAAATAGACGAGCTTACAAAGGCGACGCAAGTCGATGCATGCAACTGAGATCTCCAACCCGCATCACAAATGGACTGCTACATTCCCGCAAAGCGGGAAAAAGTCCTATCTTTACCACAGTAAGTTTACAGATCATCCAAGATAACACCGCATCATTAATCTAAATGTACTGTATTAGCAATTGGACTAAAAGATGTCCGACTTTTGGCCATTCAGTTAGATTACTTACGTTATTTTTTTAACGTCCATTTGCACCACAAGATACACTCCGCGACAAAAGAAATCGCACACTCACGTTAGTTCTCGTAACTTTGTCAAAATTTGGAATTTTCATGTGCTGTTTGAGTATGATGCTCGTCTAGAATAGGCAAATCGGATGCACATCTCACCACTTTCAAATTC
>JAASGD010000895.1:0-15106 GCA_023334115.1 Globisporangium megalacanthum | reverse complement strand
TGAACTCGGATCGTGACGCCGACCGCGTCACTTGTCTTGTTCACCAAGAGCAGGAACCATCATTCCGCACATGATTACGACAGTGATGATTACTCTGAATCACCACGTGTCTATGTGCTGGAATGTTCCATGACATCATCTCATGATGTCATCTCATGCACGTGGGTACATCACGGTAATACCGGTATTCCACCTCGGTAACCGTATCCCAGTGGTACATGCTCGAGATGATGTGGTCCACATCAATCCCCATGCAATGGGATAGGAGAGCCCGTTACAACTGTGGTGGGTGCGTGCGTGTTCGGTTGTAGAGAGAACAGACGGTAAGTTGGGAAGTACGATCTGAGCCTGTAGCGAGTGAGCACGAAGTGCACACGACCGCGAGTCAAGGGCATACTTTCGGGTCATCGTAGCTGAGAGCAAGAGAGTTTCGCACCCGCATCGCCTAATCCTTGTGTCACTGACAGGGCGGCGTTTACTTAGCGAAGTTACTCAAGCATAGAGTGAAAGCCACCAGCGACATTCCTCCTGTAAAAACAAGCGTCCTGGCGAAGGTGGAGAATTTGCGAAAGAAGAAAAGCTGGTTGAAGAACTTCTGCTGAAGTCGGTGAGCAAGAAATGCACCACGCTGGGTGTCGCTACTTGAGGTTGTGCTCTTTACCAAGACCCTGGCCAACATTCCCAGAAGTACAAAGTATATGCTGTACTCTTGGGTGAGCTTTGTGGACCGTACCTCCGCCAATAGATGCAAGGCTGGTTGGTGTGAATGTGCGGCGACTACCTCACAGCAAACCCACAAACTGTCTTAGAAGGCTTACAGGTCGAAGACTGTAATTTGTAGCTGTCTTTGAAGGCTTACAGGTCGAGGAGTGTAACTTTGCTCTGCACTTCTAGACTATGGCTTCGCGATATTCTTCTTCTGACAAGAAGTGCTGCGACCAGCAGCAACAGCAGCAACACAATCGCTACTGAAAGCGCACGACTGACCGAGAGGTCCTCCCAACAGCACTGAAAAAAGTGGCAACTGTCGACTCCGCGCGTAGAATACTTTAGATATTATAGGCGGTTTTACAAGGAATCACAAACGTTTCAAAAGTTATCACAATGGAGAGTGATTGTATTTGAGTGACTGTAGTCCACAATACTTTTCCCAGCCAGGCATGCTGGAATGGCATATTGCTTTCACTGGCAAACATGGTGGCATAACACGATGAACCGATCCATGTGATGAAAGTACTTCGCTCATTCATGTTCCGTAACTAGCTCGCTACAAGCCAACTACTGTACACAATATAGCCCACGCTCTTTGCGCAGCGCACCACGCCGCACATGAATGTGGTGCTTCCTCTTAGAAATAACTCTTCTGTCGGCTATACCAGCGCTTGCGCCAGGCATTTTGTGCACTTGTCTTTTAAGACAAGCGCACAAATTTAAAAATACGATTGTGAATAGTTTTGAAACTATTGTGTTCCCTTTTGAAAACGCCTGCATTTGAGGTGAGGTGAGGTATATTGCGTTACTGTAGGTAGAACAGCGATATCCATGCCGCCAGTGCCTGCCCGTACGAGCGTCGACTGGGGTGAGGTCCTTCTCACGACTACTCTTCTAGATGCATGGTCCGAAGGAGCTGTACACAATTTCGCGCATCTCCCGACATGTCCAGCCACGTGTGTCCCGCCAAGCTGCGCTGCTCCTCTTGCCAATGTTCGATGTTGATTTTGAAATGTGTTGTATGTCGAGAAGCTCTTGTCTTGGGTGCTTCAGTATGTGTTGCCGTGACTGCCCTGAATGGAGCGCCAGCAGGGCCGCCGTACTCGCCATGCGGTTGAACGCCGTCGTGTGCGCGGTCCAGCTCAGAACTCGAACCCTTGCCGCCTCAGCTCGGCACTGCGCGTGGAGCCATCTGAGCACTGGCTTGCGTGGCACCCATTGGTCGCCCAAGCGTCGCCCGGTGACGTGACTGAGGCCCACCACGTGGAGCGGCGAGCTGCCGGTGTCCGCCGCTCGTCGTAGTCCGTTCAGCAGCCCGCGATACTCCACAGCGCATGCTGTTATACGCCTGTCCTTATACGCCATTCTGGCGACCCGGACGACCTCAGGCGTCGCGGTGACGGGGTCAAAACGGACCAGGACCGACGCTGCGGCACCGGGGCCCAGGTTCTTGTCGGTGCAGCCGTCGAAAAACAGAACGTGATGTCCAGCGTAATAGGGTACTGGACACAGCTGTACGGGATGTCTGGACGTGGCGCCTTGAGCGTCTCAGAGCTTGTATGTAATGCTGCTTAGCTTGTCGATCACGTGTGCGTCGGCTGGCGCGAGCTGTTCGCTCAGTACACGAGTGAAGACCGCGAGACTGGCGAAGAGGATCTTGCGGGCCGTTGTCGCATGATGTGGTCTCGCCTTCAGGTTCGCCCACGGGTTGGCCGCCGCAAGCTGCGACCTGGAGAGCCTTAAGTGCGCCACTCCTCCCATGAACATGACCTGCCATGTTGCGTTGGTGAGCTTAAACGGTATCAACACATACGCTGTCGCGGACCCGGCCACTACTCCGATGTCGTCAAAGTCGCATCTCATCGCCATCGCGGTGGTCGGCTCAGGCAGCCGCATGCTGAGGATCGCTGCCGCCGGGTGATTGGTGAATTTCGCTCCGAGTCCTTGCCAGCAGTCCCTGAGCTCGGTCCATAGCGCCGTGGCGTGCGGACATTGCCAGAACGTGTGGAAAAGTGTCGCACCTTCAGTGTGAACACATGAGTGGTGGGGACAGTGAATCATACGGTCGCGCTGGTTCCACATGGAGAGCGCGCCTGCCTTCAGACGATGCATTAGCATCCGGTCCGAGGCGGTGCTGGATGAGAGCGTACCAAGAGTACTCCAGCGCTGCCACCCGCACCCCTGACGCAAAGGCCGCGCCGTCTACACTTTCAGTGCTGCCGCCTTGGTTCAGTGCCAACACTGCTTTGGTGTCTCGCGTGATCAGATCCCGGTCTCGCCTGGCGTTCTCGCACGCCGTTCGGATGCTGCGGCACCTCCACTTCAGCGGGGATACCGTCCCCCAGACGCTGACGATTTGCGATAGCAGTGGGTGAGGGTGGAAGTAAGTCCCTTTCTTTGCGAGATCGACTGATGCGGCCCACTCGACATCTGAACTGCGTTCCACTTGCCGGGTGGCGACCCGCATTGTGGTGTCGTCCACCGTCATCATTCCAGTGGTCATGAGGTGCCAATCGTGGTGCAGCTCGGCGTCTCCGACGAGCGGCCGTAGACTGGTGTCGGCACGCGTTCGGTGTAGGAGCTCTGGATAGTTTAGGACGAGTAGGCTGCAAAAGCCGCTTGAATGCGCGGCGTGCTGGCGCTGTGAGTCCTGCTAAGGTCTGCACTGCTGTGATCTGGAGCTGCTCGAAACCTTTCCACTCCCATCTGGCGACATCTGCCAGTACCGCGGCCCCTCGGCTTCCATTGATGCGCGGTGGCGGTGCTGGTCTCCCATCATCGAGTCGTAGCTAGTCACAGCTGCCCATCGAGTTCAGCGCGAGCCACTGCGGGCTGAACTCTCCTCTCCTCGCTCTGCGATGCCGCAGAATCTGTGTGAGACGATCGCGGCTGTCGGCATCGAGACTTAGAGTGCAGACGTCGTGGCCGCTGCCCTCCGTTTCCGCGGCGGTGATGGCGCGACCCAGCGCTTCCCAGACCGCTGTTACGCCTCCGACCCCGTCTTCTGCGCGTGCCATTAATGTGGGCGATGTCATGGGGAGGCGTGCTGGCCCAGGGCTGTGCACACCATGCGCCAGGCCCGCCACTACTCGTCGCTCCGTCGCCCAGAGTGGGTCGCCAAGTCTCGTGAGCGGGGACGCACACTGCCAGGCGTGATATACGCTGTACTGAGCCCGTTGAGTGAGGAGAGCGCATCGCCCATCTGTCGCTTGAGTTTGGACGCGTTCGTTGCCCAATGCGCCACAGTCGTGGCGCTGAGTACCACCAGCTCTATCCGGATGTTTAAGCAACCGACGCCGCCTTTTGCTGGTGGTAGTTCTGCGCGCTCTTCACTTACCCACGCTCGCTGACGCATATCCGAGGTTCCGCCCCACTCGAACCGCTTGACAAAAATATGTAGTTTGGTCACCGTCTCCGGCGCGGTCTCGAGTGGCGGGCGACGTATAGAATCTTGGGAAGAGCGATCGCGCGCGCCAGCTCCGCCCGCTGTAGACATGTGTAGGTCTTGCTGGCTGCCAGGGGCAGCCGAACCCGGAGAGCCTCCAGGCATCGTGTGCGCTCGTCCTCTTCAGTATCGCCTGTGCCGACATGGATCCCAAGGTACCGGCACGTGGTGCCTGGTTCAAGTACCAGTACCCCAGCTACGGCGGCCGGTGTCGTAGATCGCTCGATGCCTGTCCGGTCGGGCGACGCCTGGTACCCCGCCTTTCTGTCTTGCCTTCGCCGCTGTGTGGTGTGCTCGGTCACTGCCCCGCCAAGTGGAACGGCGACGGATTTGCTCACGTTCACCAGCAGGCCGGATGCCGTGCTGAACAGCGCCAGTCCAGCCATCGCAGCCTCGGCACTGGCGGTGTATGCAACGTAGAGAGCGGTATCATCTGCGTATCAGTAGACCGTCAGCTCTCTCTCGGTGTCGCCGGTCGTGACGACCACCCTGCGCACTCCCTGACAGTGTGATACGCGCTTGTAGAAGACCTCGAGCGCTACGATGAAGAGCATTGGAGCCAATGGACAGCCTTGGCGGACGCCTCTCGTCACCGCGACTGTCCGTGACTCGTACCCGTTTACTAAGAACCGGCATGAGGTTTTCGTGGAGGCGACGCACTGCCCCGACGAAGCGAGATGATAGGCCTGCACGCGAGAGCGCTGCCAGCATAAACTCGCGCGACAGCGAGTCGTACACCTTAGTGAAATCCAGTAGGAGCGCGTAGCTGTCCCTCCGGTCATCGTCCGCTCGGTCGCGTGCGCACTCTTGTAGCTGGGCCGCTTGAAGTGCGTCTATCGTGGCGTGGATTGTCCGGTTAGGCACGAAGCCGCCTTGCGTGTCCGCCACCATGATTGACACGTGGCTACGCAGCCGGTTCGCGAGCACATGAGTGAAGATCTTGTAATCAGCATTAAGAAGCGTGATAGGGCGATAGTCCAGCGCCGTTCGCGCTGCCTTCGTTTTCTTCAAGCACGCGATCAACGCTCTCGAGAAGAAACGCGGGACGACCCCCTCCTGCCACCACAGGTTGAAGAGGGCCGTGAGGAGTGGTGTGAGTTGGGCTTCGTGGTCCCCGTACCAGTCGTTTCCGAGCTGACCCGGCCCACTGCCTTCCCTCGATTACATCCACGAAGCGCACCCTCGACTTCCGCCTCCGTGAGGCTGCTTGCAAGTGAGTCCTGAGAACTCCCAGCTGCGCGCCAGGTACGCCTCCACATTTGCGCGCTCCGCGCGGGACGTCGTCGGAGCACTCATGACTGTGCGCCACCCCGTCCGCCATCGCGTTCGCGAGCTGCGCCGGTGAGGCTGACCCCACTCGCGCATCGCCCACCTCACTCACGGTGTTATCTCCGTACTTAGTCGCCACCCTGCGGTAAAACGCCCGCGTTGATTGTGCCGGATGCTGTGACTGCTGGCGCCTCTCCGGGAGCGCAGCAGCGCGTTGCCAATCCGCTTTACTATCCACGATGCGAGCACGCAGCTCTGCTGCCGTGGTCCCTCTCGTGTCACGCTCCGCATCTGCAGTCCGCTCTGTCGGGGGCGCTCGCGTGTCAAGCGTCTCGGCCGCGACCAATTCTGTCTCTGCGTCCACGGGGCTGATGACCGTTCCCATGTCCGCGTCTCGAAGCCGTTCATGTTAACGGCGTATGCGCTGCCTGTAGCTTTTGCGCATCTTGCTGTTGCAGCCAAGCCTGGCAGCGTTGTAGCCTTCCACCAGCTCTGCTTTCGCTTCGCCCCACCAACGTGCAAGCTGCTGGGCCCGCTCCCTCTCTAGCGGCGTGGGGGCGCCGTCGGCGTCCGCCGGTTGTACTCCGAGCTGTGCCTCCGCCGGCGCCAGGAAACGCTGTAGTACAGTGCCCGAACCGTCGTGGGCGTAATCAGGGTCGGGTAGGCTGCCATCCGGGATCGCACTCGTACAGCTCCTTGAGGCGGCATGACCTGGATCGTGGCTGAAACATGGTCGCTTAGTAGGTTGGGAATGCGCCGACCAACTGCCTTCACCCAACTGTCCGCCTGCGCCGCCACGTACCAGCGGTCAAGGCGATTTCTCGCCGCTTGGTCGTCTGGCAGCTGGTATCGGTAAGTGTGGTGATGGTCAGCAAACTGCTTGAGGTTCCCACCGTCCATCACGTCTGCGACCTTCAGCACGTCGACCAATCCGACTGAAGCGAGTAGTCTGACCAGCGCCCGCGAGCGGTGGCCCGTTGCTGTCGTCGCATTGGAGCGGTCTGCACCTGGATGCGCCGCGCAGTTAAAGTTACCGCCGAGTAGCACCACACCCTCGTATCCTTCCAGAGCGCGCTCGACGACGGCAAAGAGTTGCTCCCTGTCGGCGGCCACTGTCGGCGCGTAAACATTAACTAACAGCACCTCCTCGCCCGGGAAAAGCGTCGTCACCGCCATCCAGTGCGCACTCCATTCCGTGCGCCGGAACGGCACCAGCTCCGTGACCGCATAGTGAGGGTTGCGCAATTCTGTCACACCTCCTCGCCGCGCAACACTGGGGCTCCAGAGCGAGCCTGCATCTGTGAGTTGTCCTGCCACGTACCCCCATCCTCTGGCGTGCATGTCGGTGAGCTTTTGGATGTCGGCCACCTCAGCGTGCGTTTCTTGCAGGAAAGTGACCGCTTACTGTATGCCCTCGTCTCGCTGCCGGAAGTGCGCGAGTCAAGCACGAACGCTGGCATCCTGCTTTTGAGACATCGTACATTTTGCGCCGCCATCCCGAGCGTCACCTCGGCGCGACTTGCCACGCGCCGCTGAGCTGCTTTCCGACGGTCCGCCGCCTTGTCGCGACGCTTACACTCCCGCGCTTGTTGTCGCGGGCTGTGTTGCTCCTGCTCGACGGCCGCTTCGCGCTCGAGGGCCGTTACAGGCGCGAAGTAGTAGGACAGCACCTTCTGCATCACCGTTGCACCCAAGGCCCGAGTCTATGCAGATGAGCACTTTGCTGACCCGCCTGTACTCGCGGTGGCGGTCGCCCGTCCCGTGCCCTTCTGCCTCCCGTTGCTTCCACCGCGGCCGAAACCGCGTCCAAGATCGTGTCTGGGTTCGTGTTTGCTGTGTTCACGATCCTGAGGCAGAATCGAGGTGCCCTCAGCGACGGTCTGGCACGCTAGTGTCCGCTGGGGACCCCTGCGTCGGTCAGAGCACTGGGCGGGCCGCATCGTGGTCGGCATCGAGCGCCTCCACCCACCCTGTGGCGGATCAGTCATTCGCTGCTGCGATGCAGGCAACGCCGTCGTGTACACGTTCTGATTCTCGCCACAGCGTGATGATTGACTTGAGCAATATTCGCTCGCGCAGGTCGCTCGTCCCCACTGGTGAAGGCGCACTGAGCGAGATTGGCCGCCAGCCCAAGAGGATGCACGGTACGACGCGAAGCAATTTCCACGCCTTTGCCGAGATGTCGGCTGGCCTGTGTCCCGGCCAAATCGTTTCGCCGCGGGGGTCAAGATGCTGCAGGCGTAGCCATCGATCGGCACTGTTGAGGAGCACCCAGCGCACATGCATATCGGGAGTACCGGTAGCACCGCCAGCCACTCAGAATACGCCGCTCTCACCCGAGCTGACAGTGCAATGTCGGCCGCCAGTCCTTCAAGATGCCGGTGGTGTGCCAGCACAGACCAAGCTTCGCCCCACCTCTCGAGTGTGTTGAGCCCGATGGTTTATGCAGCAAGCGCCTCATACGGCATGCGATAGAAGACCGCCCGTAAGAAGCAGTCGTCCACCTCATCGAGCACGTTGAGCCGTCTGAGCCCGTCCACATTCGCGGCAGCGATCTTGACCCCATGTCGCGCCGCCTCCGACCGAAAAGCTCTGACCGCTGCGTCGTTGACTGCCCCGAGCTTGCGCCGCTTAAGACGGTCACCAACCGTGCTGTACGGGCTCTCTGCAGTGACTTGAAGAAGGCGGAGGATGACCTGGTCATCTTCCGTGACTCTTCCGCCCCATTTGTCCGAGGTGCTGGATTCCTGGGACTCCACCACTGCCGATCCGCCTGCGGAGGTCACGACGACTGTCTCACGTCCGGTGACTACCGACTTGCGTCTTACGCCTATAGGACACCATGGTCGTTCATATGGCGAATGATGGGTCTCAAACTCGTACGCCTCGTCAGCGTTGGTTGTTGCAAGGCCGAGTCGCTCCTGGATGGCGTGCAGCCGCTTCCGCATGGTGTCAGCCACACCCTCGTTTTCTCCATCGCTTTCTTCATCGAACAAGGCGTGAAGCGCCTCACTGAAGCGGACGGCTTGAAAGTGGCCGTGCCCCTCTCCGTGTCTGAGAAGGAGGATGGCTGGCAGCACACGCTCGGCGATGCAAGTGGTGACGAATGCCGTCATGTCGCCCATGGCGGCAACCCGCTCGCTGCCGATTTCGGCCGTCAAGCTGTCATCACGCCGAAGTTCAGTGTAAGCATGTGAGCGCGCGACTACTTCGCTGGAGGGCATGACGTCGAGCACGTAGAGCGGTTCCCGAAGATAGGCCGACGCCGCTTAAAGTTCAGCTGCTCTCCCCCACTGCATCAGCGGAGCTCGGGTTACCACCGAGACCTTTGCCGCCGCGTCGCAGTGTTCGTGGAGGCGAGTGCTAATCACATTTGCATCCGAGACTTCGTCCCAGCTCTCAGCCGGGTACAGCTGCTCGAGACGCGCGCGCAAAGTGTGAAGACGCAACGAGCTGGCCGATGCCTTCGCCGTAACCATGGCAACGCCTGCATTTGAACAGCATGTTCGGATCTATAAGATTGACAAAGCTACAATAAATTTTGTAGGTCTTGCGATATATTTTGTCTCCGAGTTTATGACTTTGTCTACTTCTTCTGAAGTAACCAATAATACGTCGTTCGTTTTGTGCGTTTCCTTTCAAGCACGCACAAACAAGTTCAGCCGACTAAATACGCAAGTCGGTTTCGAACCTTTTGCGGTGGTTATTGCTGAAATAGTCGCTGCAAGCCACACTTCCAAACTTGAGAGTGAACGCGAGAGCAAGCGAGCAAGAGCCACACGCGCGTGCAAGAGAGCGAGAACGCAAAGAGAGAGCGAGAGAGCGAACGATAAAGAGAGGGCCCGTGCCGACGCGTATCAGAGACGTCACACGTGCTAACAGAACTGAGTTTCAGTCGACGACCGAGATCGATCAACAAGAGCTCAAGCAAGACCGGAGAAAGACCGAAATCAAGACCACAGAGCACGACCACGAGCAAGTTCAAAGTCAAGCCCACGAGCACGACTGAAAGCAAGATCAAAGTCAAGACAACGAGACACCAAGCAAGAATGACGCTCGACTTGATCACCGAGCCGCTCAAGCTCATCTACCAGCTCGTGAACGACATGCTCGAGTGCATCGAGCTGTGCCGCAAGGTGTACGATCGTCTCGAATTCATCCACGAGAAGCTGCTGGCGATGGAGGCGAAAGGGACGCTGCCGAAAGAGAACCTCATCGCACGCTATAGCGGACTCGTGGATAGATACAAGGTGTTCTTAGAGAAGCACAAGGGTCGGCTGTGGGTCTATCGTCTCGTCATGAGCAAGCACGTGCTGCAGAAAGTGGGCGGCTTCCAGGACGACATTGTGACGCTCATGCAGGCACTGCAGCTGTGTCACATGGAGGCGATGGCGGACGAGCGCGTCAAGATGCAGGAGTTCCGCGAACAGCAGGAGCGCTTGATCGTGAGTCGGCTCACGGACGACGCGACGATTGTGGCCGAGGTGTCGCACGAGGAGCAGCAGGTAGAGGCGCTGAGCGTGCTGGTGCACGAGCTCAAGGCGGCGTCAGCAGCGGCAGGGGACGGCACTGCAAGTGATGCGACCAGCAGCAACAGCAGCACAAGCGTCACTGAAAGCGACACGACGGACCGACACGTCCTCGCGACGGCACTGAACAAAGTGATGCGACAGTCGACCGTGCGCGTGGACTCGGTGCCGGACTGGTTCCTCGCGCCGCACAACGTCGAGTACGAGCAGCGCGCGTTCTCCGGTGGCTCGTTCGGTCTCGTGCACCGTGGCCGCATGAACTTCATGGAGGTCGTCGTCAAGGGTCTGCGTGTCGACATGCGCGTCAACGCGGTGATGGTGAGTCAGTTCCGCCAGGAGGCGTCGCTCTGGTTCGGCTTTCGACACCGCCACGTGCTCATGATGTACGGCGCATGCGACGTGTCGTCACCGCCGTTCATCGTGTGCGAGTACGCGGCGCGCGGGAACCTGGCCGACTACCTCAGCGTCGAGAAGAACCGCGACGCGACCGTGCGGCTCTTGCGTGAGGCAGCGTCTGGACTCGCGTACCTGCACAATCATCGCGTGGTGCATGCGGACCTCAAGTGCGACAACATCCTGGTGGCGGCAGACGGCAGTGCCAAGATCGCGGACTTCAGCTTCAGCTACGTGCGCACGCTGTCTGCTAGTAAGCAGTCTGTGTTGGTGAGCGGTAGTGGTGGTCCCGAGGCAGCTGCGTCGGGGTTGCCTTCGTCAACGAAGAAAGCCAGTGCGATGCGCTGGCGCGCGCCAGAGTGTCTGTCGGGACGCGGCCCGACGTTCGCGTCCGACGTCTTCTCGTTCGGCATGAGCGTGATCGAGGCCGTGACGCACGACGTCCCGTGGGGGTGCTTCGTCGACGACGACACCATGCGGTCTCTCGTGACGTCGGGCAAGCTGCCGGAGAAGCCGGCACGGATGTCCGATCGAATGTGGGAACTGGTGGAGCGAATGTGCAGTTTCCGACCGGAGGAGCGTCCGTCGTTGGACACTGTGATGTCGGAGCTCGGTGCGATGTCGGCAGCGGACGTCGGCGTCGTTGTCGTCGCCAGTACCGATACCGACTTCAGTGCGGGTGTTGCTGGCAGTAACGCGTCTGCATCCGACGTCGCCGTCCGTGGCGCTACTGGTATGGTAACGAATGGATACGCGACGTTGTCCTTTCTTCGAGCAGTGACTCGAGCGATAGCACGGGGCCTCTGACGCCTAGGAAGACCACTTCGAGGACACGGGATGAGCCAGCTAGTACCGTCTACAAGGAAACGTGGACGCCGACACCTGCAAGCGCGTACGATCGCCTCTGTGTGGCGTGTGATTCGGGCGATACGAGCGCTGTGCGTGACATCTTGACGCAGTACCCTGATGCCGTCCGCGGCGACCATCCAGCCAGCGAAGAAGACCCGCCACTCGTTTGCGCGAGCCGAAACGACCACGTGGAGATCGTGGAGCTGCTGCTCCAGCACGGGGCCGACGTGAACGTTTCAGGCGGCGATGGGTGGACGCCCCTCCACTTCTCTGCTGGCTGGAGCCACGTTGAAGTCGTCTCAGAACTGCTCCAGCGAGGCGCGCGAGTGGACGCCAAGTTGAGCAACGGCGTTACTCCGATCCACGTCGCTGCTCAGAGCGGACACCGTGACGTGGTGTTGGAATTGTTGAAGCACGGCGCGCAGGTCGACTCCAAGTCGGGCGACGGGTCAACACCCATATACCTCGCTGCTCAAGACGGACACTGTGACGTGGTGGCGGGCCTGATCAAGGGCGGAGCAAACGTGGATTTCAAAATGAGTAGTGGGTCTACTCCACTCCACATCGCTGCTGAGAATGGACACCGCGGCGTGGTGGTGAAACTTGTCAAGAACGGCGCAAACGTGGACTCAAAGATGAGTGATGGGGCAACTCCAGTTTACCTCGCTGCTCAGGATGGACATCACGACGTCGTGGTGGAACTGATCAAGGGCGGCGCGGATGTGGAATCCAAGCTGAACAGTGAGTTTAGTTCACTTTACATCGCCGCTTTGTCCGGACACCGGGGTGTGGTGGCGGAACTGATCAAGAGCGGCGCGACTGTGGACTCGAAGCTGCACAACGGAGCTACTCCACTCCACATCGCTGCTCAGGACGGCCACCGTGACGTGGTGATGGAACTGGTCGAGATCGGTGCGGATGTGACTGCCACTACAAATGGCGGCTGGACACCCATGGACCTCGCAGCGAAGAGTGGACGCTCTGACGTGGTGGAGTGGCTCAAGGCGAAAGCGGATTTCGACGCGAACTTTGCCGACACCCAGAAGGAATTCAACAACCTCATGGCGGGGTTAGCGGCCCAGCAGCAGGCCATTGATGAACTCTCGACAACAAGTGCAAGTCGTGCGGCTGGCACAGACCGCGTGACTCCACTGCCGAGTGTTCCTGCTGTGGCAAAGTCCCCGAAGAAGAAGAGCTGGTGGAACAAGCTGCTGAAGTAGTTGACTGCGTCTTCGCAAGACGCCGAGCACGACCGCAAGATCGCTAGTCGACATGCACTGATTAATACTACGCGAACTCGTTTGCGCTTCTCATGTTGGAGCCTTTGGTGTGTGCTGTGCGAGTGGAGTTTCGTGGTTTTGTCGACTCGACCAGCATGTTTTTGTAGCTAAAATTCAAGAGGCAACCAACAACCCTCCGCTTCAACCTCCTCATTTTCAGATCCACCACCTTTCAATCAATTGTAATTGATCCGCAGTCTCATCATGAGCACGGAAGAGAACGACCGCGAGCGCCGACTGGAGGCGTTCCGCCGAGAGCACGGCGCTGCGCCGTTCTTCCAAAAGCACCCGAAAGGCTTCGGCGCCATGGTGCCGCTCGACAGCGTGCGCATCGCCCAAACCTTCCTGCTGTCCGTGCCACACCTAGCAGAGTGGCTCCCCGAACAGCACCAGCACGCGAGCAACCAACGCACGATCGACACGCACGTCGAGGAGCCCAACAGCTCTGCGACAGCTGCTGCTCAGCGACCACCACCACGCAAGAGCACGTACAATAAAATCATGGACGACTCGGACGTGATCCTCGGCGACATCCGCCGCAATGGCCGCCTCGAGCCTGTCTCGCGTGCGTACGTGCGCGCTGGTCCACGTGCATCGCTCTTTTTCGAGCCGAGCTCAGTGAAAGCCGCGATCGTGACGTGTGGCGGGCTCTGTCCAGGGCTCAACAACGTCGTTCGGGACCTCACGCTCAGTCTCTGGAACCTCTACGGCGTGCGCGAGATCTACGGCATCCGCATGGGCTTTGAAGGCTTCTACAACTGGACCACAATGGGCGAGCTTCACGCACCGCTCATGCTCACGCCCGAGGCGGTGGAGACGATCCACCACTCGGGCGGCACGATCCTCGGCGCGAACCGCGGCGGTTTCGACCTCGACCGGATCCTCGGCTTCCTCACGACACGCAACGTCTCGCAGCTGTACGTCATTGGTGGCGACGGCACACACCGTGCGGCAAACAAGATCGCAGATGCGTGCAAGCAGCGCCGGCTCGCAGTCGCGGTCGCAGGCATCCCCAAGACGATCGACAACGACGTCGACCTCTTGGACCGCAGCTTTGGCTTCAACACAGCCGTCGAGGAGGCCCAGCGCGCGATCCGGTCCGCCAACACGGAGGCCAAGTGCGTGCCGAACGGCATTGGGATCGTCAAGCTCATGGGTCGCAGCGCTGGCTTTATCGCAGCGCACGCGACGCTCTCGAGCGGAGACGTTGGCCTCTGCCTCATCCCAGAGGTCCCGATCGAGCTCCACGGCCCACGGAGCTGCCTCGACCACTTGGAGCGTGTTGTGGATGAGAAAGGCCACGGCGTGGTCGTGGTCGCAGAAGGAGCGGGCGAGGAACTGCTCGGTACGTCGGCAGTCACGGACGCTGGCGGGAACCACAAGCTTCCGCCCATTGGCGAGTTCATGAAGCAGCAGATCCAGGACCACTTTGCGAAGAGAGGCAAGCCGTGCACGGTCAAGTACATTGACCCGTCGTACATGATCCGCAGCGTGCCTGCGAACGCCGCCGACAGCCTCTACTGTATGCTGCTGGCGCAGAACGCGGTGCACGGCGCCATGGCGGGCTACACGGGCTTCACGGTCGGGCTGAGCGCGAACCGCGTCGTGTACTTCCCTATCACCGCAGTCACGCAGAACTCGCCGCGTGCGATGGACCCGTTCGGCCGCACGTGGGAGCGCGTGCTGTGTCTAACCCGGCAGCCTAACACGGTGGTCAAGCGGATAAAGACCGCGGTCGGCGAAGCCTCTCTCATCAGCGCACTGTAGTCGCGTGTACACCGTTCAGGTGAGGACTGTTATTGCGTCGATACTGACTCGCTTTGAGTCGTACTAGTATTGTAGGAGCTATCTACTGGTACATACTCAAGTCGAATTGCAGGCTCAAACGCTACCTACTGCAGCTCTGCTCGTGAAGGCGCGAGCAGCTCGTACGGTGTTCGACTTGTGCGCCAAGACAGCGTCAACGAACTGCACTTCTACATTTACCACCACGCCCTCAAGTTTTCCAAAAACCATCAGAACCACCAGCCAGGATCATTAACCACTGCAGCACCAAGCTTTGCTCGCCATTGAAATTTGGCAAAGGACTCGTACTTCAGACCCGCGTTGTCTACGAACATACCGCAATGCGCGCGTACATAAGACTATGGGCATCCGATCGCTTGGGTGACTTTGACTCGCACACCTGACGTTGATCGACGACTACAGCTGGGACTACTAGTATGTACTCGGGCAAGTCTCGCGTGCTCTCGGTCTTCGACGCGAAGTTGGCATTTACTGTAAAACCCAGGATAGTAGGGTCCACCTGATCCGCACTTTTCATGCTCGTGTTCGACCTTGTAAAACTTATTCCTCACTAAAGCTGATCTGACCGATAACAGGCACGACGCACATCGCTCAAACGAGATGGAATAACTGGGTAGAGCAAACACGAGCATTCGTCCCACCAACACATTCACTATCGCAAGCCTTGGGACGTGCAGCGGAGAGGCTGCAACAGCGGGACCAGGTAGAGCCACTTAACAACCTTTCAGCATGTGTGACACCAGGTGAGCAGGTGCAAGCGTTGCGTATGAGAGAGAGAGCAAGAAGTTGGCATAAGCGGGCTTTGTCTCTTAGCTGCTAACGTT